>JADBJO010006815.1:81923-99423 GCA_016801955.1 Conus betulinus
ACAGCATAGCGTCAGTTGACTGCTATCAGGAGTAGAAATGGCCAGTCGGCTTAGCCCGGGTGGTGTACAAATGCTATAGTGAAAATGTTTTGCTCTTTATGTAACCCCAGACATTTATCTAGAAAACTACGAGGAATCCATATTTATACCGTAAAAAATCAAGGGTGAAATGAACTTGTAAGTAATTACAGCAGTGTAAAAGTAAATACAGAGGTTTATCTCAGCACGTATGCAGCGACAATTTGTGTCGTTTCATTATCATTGGGTCTCAAGTAACTGTGACATTTCATAATTTCGTAAGATTCATTGTTTGCAAGCTTGCTTTCTCTGTTATTTTTGTCATCCTTATCAGTTAGGGGATTTTTCTTGTAAGAATAAGCACATTCCTACACATACACCTAGTTGAATTCATCATACTTTCGCTCTCCTAAATCAGTATGCTGCGCATCATGTTCACGAAAGAGGACACATGTTTACGTGACAAAAGTGGGCGTACGTGCGTACGTGCGTGCGTGCGTGCATGCGTGCGTGCGTGCGTGCGTGCGTGCCTCTGTGTGTGTGTGTGTGTGTGTGTGTGTGTGTGTGTGTGTGTGTGTGTGTGTGTGTGCGTGGGTGCGCGCGCACGCTTGCGTGTGTGCGTGCGTATATGCGTATTTTGCGTGTGTGTGTGTGTGTGTGTGTGTGTGTGTGTGTGTGTGTGTGTGTGTGTGTGTGCGTGCGTGTGTGTGCGTGCGCGCGAGCGTGTGTGCGTGCATGCGTGCGTGCATGTGTGTGTGTGTGTGTGTGTGTGTGTGTGTGTGTGTGTGTGTGTGTGTGTGTGTGTAGGCTATATGTGAGCGCGCGTGCGTGCGTCTATGCGAGCACGTGCACGGCCGGACGCACACGCGCGGTGTGTGTGTGTGTGTGTGTGTGTGTGTGTGTGTGTGTGTGTGTGTCCGATATGATCTATCCCACCGAGATCTGTCGGTGGGACAGTTCATCCGATAGCTCGGCATGCATGGACATCCGACAGTGCCTCCAATAACTATCGGGTATCCGGGGGCTGCTCTAAGAATAACTTGGCAGGGATTCCCCAACTTCCGCCCTCGCTGCGCATGCGTTCATCAGTTTAGCAGCAAAATGGCCCGAGGGAAAGAGAGCTCGAAAACCGAATTTCTCGGACAGAGAAGTTAAAATACTCCTTGAGGAAATAGCAGTTGAAAAGAATATTTTGAACTCGTCGCTAACAACGAAAGTGACAAAAAAAAAAAAGCAAGTCATCTGGCAAGAAATTGCCCGTAAAGTGAATACCTGCGGTGTTGCCTGTCGGACGGTCACCGAATTAAAAGACAAATGGGGTCTTTTAAAAACGGGCAACAACGCAGAAGAAAAACGACGCAACAAAGACGGGCGGAGGCAAAGGGATGCCCCCGCCGACCTACGAAGATGCCGTGGTGGCGATTTTAGGGGACAACTCTACTCTGGTGAACGGCATTGAAGGTAAGCAAGTTGAAAGACGTTTGTATGCAACTAATTTCAAGATTAAACGTTACTAACACTGTAACAATAACTGTGTTTCAACAGCTTTAGAGAATATTGTAGAAAACACCGATAAGAGAGGATGCGAACTACGATTAACTGACATTTCAGTGATTCACAGATTTGCCCATGACCCAATAGGCTCACAGTTTAATACTGAACGGGGGAAAGAATACCGTTTTGGTGAGATTGGTTGGGGTTAATTACTGCCTACAAACAATATGTACAAAACTTGTATTCATGAGATTTTGAGAACCACCACCTTCCCACCCCCATATGACAACCATGAGAAAACCTCCCCCACCTGCTTTGTCAAAATTTGGTGGAGAACTCTTTCTGGCACCCACACCCCCATCGCTGACCTGTACAAAATGTCTCAAGTTTGATCATTTCAGCCTTTTTCATAAAACATGTTTGGACACCCAGCCTTTTCCCACCCATTTCCACGCTTCATAATACTTTTATTAAAAGGTTAACTGCACTGTGTGAGTGTGTGTGATAGAATGATCAAGCTGTGAAGAATTTAAAAATCAATTCAACAGGAAACTTCTGGAATGTAGTGTGAATTAACTGTGATAATTTCAATCCCTTTACAGTGAGAGGAACCGAGTCCTTTCCAGCCATGGAAGTGGAAGAAGTCCACCTGAAAAAACAGCCAGCGTAAGTACTGTAGATAAATTTGCCAATCTCGTGCGTGTGTGTGTGTGTGTGTGTGTGTGTGTGTGTGTGTGTGTGTGTGTGTGTGTGTGTGTGTGTGCGTGTGTGTGTGTGTGTGTGTGTGTGTGTGTGTGTGTACAGTACAGTCACTTTCCGCATTCAAGCAAAAAAGCAAACAAGTACAGTCACTTTTCTAATATTTCAGCCGGTAGGCCCTCCTCAGGGGAGTGTTATAAAATGATAGATGTATGTGTCTGTGTTCATTGTAATTTCCACCAATTACAGATATCATATGCTTGTAGTAGTTGTATGTGTTTTTGTCAATGTTTAAATCTGTTCCAATTTTCTTTTGGGGGATGGGGGATGAGGTGGTGGAACAGGGGGATGTCTAGATCTATACTTCACATTGGTGACTAGCTTGTCCTCCAGTTAATTCATTTTTTATTAGCACTTGATCGGTGTTATTTGGACTCCTGATGGCAAACACGTGGTTATCACTAAAAGTTTTCAAATCCTTCTTTGGCGTAAACAGTTACAGCTTTCTGTTGGGCACAATATAATGCTCGGTATGAAAGTTTATCACAGACTCATGTTTGGTAAAACTCTTTTCTTTTTTTTTTTTGTGAAGGGGGTACTATGAAGCCTTCCAAAATCGAAGTTGGCATTGTAAAAATCCTGATATTTTTAAATATGATGCGAAACCCTGTGCTATTGTATGTGACATTTAAAAATGGATAGTGCAAAATAGTTGGTTCTGTTTGTATACTTTTCTGTTTATAATTTGATGTCTTCTTCGTACGGCATGTTATGCATGCTGTCATTTGAAAATGTTTTCTGGGCTCATTGTTCGTACGCTTTCCAGGTGGTATGGGTGGGTGGGGGGGGGGGGGGGGGGGGGGGATGTCTTTGATGGGTCTTTTCTCTTAGACACAAAAAGCTTACTCGAGATAATTTGATAATTTAATGCCTGAAAATAGTTATTGCTGAACTGATACAGTTACCATTTTAAGGCAACAAAAAGAAAATCAGGGTATTCCTTCCAGTTAACTATGTGTTTATTCTGTCATCATGATGTACAGCTATTTACAGTCGCCATCCTTTTGTGTAGCCATTGCAGTGGGGGAAGATTCGCCAACGGCATCAAGACAACCAGCAGCAGCAGCAGCAGCAGCGACTGGAAGTGTGTGAAAATGTCATGGTCAACAACAGTGGACTCGGCGTGGAAGGAAATGGTAAATGCTTTATCAGTTAATGTTATGCCAAAATCGGTTGGCTAAAGGGGTGAAGATCCCTATGGTCTAATACCAGATGTTCAGTCTGTAATATTTTGTCAACAATGTACCCTTTACACCTTTTCAAAGCTGCTGTGCCACTCGGGGGCGATTAGTTTGAATCCTTACATGGCCCTTTTTCTTAGATAAAAAAAAAACTTACTCAAGTTACATTGATAATATAATGTTGTCTAAAAATAAATTACTGCTGATTACAGATATTTTAAGACAACAAAATGAAAATCAGGATATTCCTTCCAGTGTGACACCTACCCTGTCTTCTGTGCCTTCCATTGGTCTTCTGTCATCCTCCATTGTGTGGGCCATGTGTATAGCTGTTTACTGTCATGTCATGTCGTAGGTATGTGTAGGGAAATTGCAAGGTGAAAGCCGAGTGCCAATATTATGGAAAAAATCTATGATATGCTAATGGTATGTGGTCCTTTGACCCTTTAATTATATATATTTTTTTATTTCCTTTTTGACCGTTTTTTCTAAACCTGGCTGAGAAAAATGGGCGGACATTATTGACACCTTGCCAGGGCCTTGCAGTTTTTGCTGTAAACATGGTCTATTTTTGGGGAAAGAGTCGACATACATTCAATGAAGTTTTTTTTTTTTTTGTCGACAGCATGGGTCATCCTTATACAGCTCTGCGCAGTCGGCAGGGCATTAAGCAACAAATCACCCAATTCCTTCCAGTTAACTACTTTATTCTGTTGTCATGAAGTACAGTTATTTACAAATCGCCATCCTTTTGTGTAGCCACTGCAGTGGGGGAAGACTGGACAACACTGTCACCAATATCGAGACCCCAACCACCACCACCAGCAGTGACCCTGAGTTCAATGACACCATGGTCATCGACAATAGTGTGGGAGGAAAGGGTAAGTGCTTTATCAGTTAATGTTATGCCAAACTAAACAGAAGCGAGCTGTTGCATGAGTAGGGCCCAGAGTCAATAGCTCCAAACTGTAAAATCGGTTGGCTAAAGGGGTGAAGGTTCCTAAGATCGAATAGCAGTTGTTCAATGTGTAAACTTTTGTCAACAGTGTACCCTTTACACCTTTTCAAAGCTGATGTGCCACTCAGGGCGATTAGTTTGTATGGCCTGGTTCATGAGAACATGTCCCATACTTCCTTCTTCAGCCAGCACATTTATTCAAAACTGTCAACAGTTAAAAGTTTAATAGTATTTGAGAATATCAATGTAATTTATGGGTTGGTGGCAAGAGCCAACTTACACATTGGACTTATGACATGTTACAGTGAGATTCATGTGATAGTTATTGTACTTTTTGAGAGATTTAATTTGAAACAGAAAAGATAAATGAATGTTCTGCTGCAGGGAAGCGTATGTTACCTAATACAACAGCACTCGGTACTGAACCTGAGTTGGTTACAGAAATGCATGGTATTGGGAATGAAGTATTTATCTGAATTAGTATGTTCATTAGTTACGAGCTGTAAATTAATGTTCTGTTAAGAAATGACATTTTTACCAAGTAAGTGGGAAAAGAGATGGGCAAGTGGTATTGTGTACTTATTATTTTTGATAGCATGATTTTTGTTATTTAAGTAGAAAAATTACTTTTTTTTTTTTACTATTCTAAACGAAAACAGGATACAAGCCAAAGAATTCCCACTCATTTTTCCTTAACATCTATTTTGTGGATTCTTGAATGGCATGGAAATAGGCAATTCAAAATCATTAAGCTTTCACATAGGTTATTAAGAGATAACAGTAGTCACATGTTCACAGTCACTGTTATGGTATTCAGCCCTTTCTGCCTCAAAATGCTTTCTGCCTTTATCTTAAAGAAAAAAAATAGCACAGTCTCTCAGCATTGTTTTCTCCACATTTTATTTGTTATGAAGTCACTTGCAACAAACATGACCACAAAAAACAGTTGCTGGAATACATACTGAACTCACATTGTGCCTCACTATTGACACTGTACAAGGAAACTTTGAACAGTAAAATTATGATGGCTATTGCAAAACAAATACAAACAAAAAGTTAACTGTTTAGGTAATGACACGCATGTATGTCAAGACAAGAAAAAAAAAACAGATGGAAATATCTGCATATGTACAAGCAACAACTGAACAGCACAAACTGAGTGAAATGAAACTGAAAGTGATACAAATAGTTTCAGTAAAACTTTGGAGCATCGTTGTAAGATCCAAGTTAGTACGAAAAGTACCCTGCCATGGGATTTGAGTTTTCTTGTTAAATATTATAACAGAAGGGAAAATGATATGGAAATAACTGCATGTATCACAGTTGAATTTTTTGGGAACTGAAACCGATACATGATTGACACTGCATGTATCACAGTTGAACTGTTAGGAGTTGAAACTGATACATGATTGAAGCATTGCTATTTCAAAATCTGTGTTGGTAAGAAAAACTAACATGACATGGGACTTGATGTTTCATAAAAGAAACATATGTGAATGTGTTATGACGACTCTCCTGTATAAAAAAAAAAAGAAGGGATGGGGGGAGGGGAGGGTGTTAAAAACTGCATGTATACAGTCAAAACTCAACCTGAAGGAACTGAAACTGGTGCAATACAATTGAATCAACAGACACAGAGTCATAACGCAACAATGGAACTTAAGAGCAATGAGCCAAAAAAAAAAAGAACAAAATAAGTCGTTAAATGGATGTGTTAAACATAGTACAGCAGCAAGTTACCCGATTTGATATAAATGTACATTCATATATTGTACTACAAACCATCTTATTAAGCACTCATCTCTCTTCCTACCTTTTTCGCCTCTATCTTCCAAGTCCCGCTTCTGTATACACAGCCGGCTTGAATTTACACTCACATGAAGGACAGTAGGCACAGATACTAATTAGATGAAGTATCCATCACTCATCAGTAATTCTAGTCCACTGCCAGCCTCCATCCAGACTATGAATAAGAATGCACATCAAGTATTCTATTTGTCACCTCTCACACTAACACATATTAAACTTATACTTGAATGTGTTTCTAATGCTGCCTTTTGTGTTCTGCCTCTTTCCAGAGCCAAGTCTACCTGATGCTGCTGCTTCAACCCCAGTCTCTCTCCAGATGAAAAAACCTGCGCAAACAGAGAACAAAAAGGAGATTTCAGCAAACAGCTGCTGCTGCTGATGAATTGCAAGACGAGTTTCTGAAAAATCAAGTGGAAGACTCTAAAAGGCGGCAAAAAAAAAATGGACTTTGAAATTATGATCCTTGAATCAACGGTGAATCTGCAAAGCCCGCAGAAAGGGAAAAGGAGCGTAAAGAGAAAGGGAAAAGGAGCTGGATGTAAAGAGAAAGGAGCTGGAACTAAGGAAAACTGAGCTAGAAGTGAAGCTTCTAGAAGCTAAAGTTGCCAGTGAATTGGGTGCTACAAGCACCATGCATGGTGACTGACACTTAATGTTTTCCTTTTTCCAACAGGAAATGCATGTTTTGTAGTCTGAACATGATACATTTTTTGTACTTGGATAATGGACATGAGAATTGAATAAATGGGGATGTTATTACTAAAACATGCTTTTTTTTGTATTATTTTTTATTTTCTTAATTATGAATGTGATGCACACGCCAAAAATAGCTGATGAACGGGCAATCTTTAATTTATAAAAAAACATTTTTCTTTCAGCTACAAAAAACAAAGTCTCTTAGAATTTTTGCCTTTTTATACTTAAAGAACCACAGGCAATATGGAAATACCTGAACATTAAGATTTGACAGAACAATAACCAGATGTAAGTTCCAAAAATGCAAAGCTGCATACTAAAATATCACATTTCTGCCCCCCCTCTCCCCTCCCCTTCCAAGTGAACTAAGGGAAAAGATAAATCATGCAAGTAACATACATTATAAGTAGTTTAAACAGATGCAAAAAAAAAAGGACCAGCACCTGTTTATTTTTTTTGGGGGGAGGGACCAAAGCATTTTGTCAAATATAACAATTAGCGAGAAGTGCCACTTAATGATAACAGTGACTTCTACATCAACTACTTTTTCAAGTAATGTAATAGACATTCACACTTACATCAGGGTTGGTGCGCAATGAAGTTGATCAGCCTGTTGCGGGCTACCTTGCCAGCAGCAACTCTTGCTCTTTCTACTGCATTGCCACAGTACCGAGGTTCATCATCATCGTCATCATCATCGTTGTCATTGTCAGATTCTTCATCAGAGTCGAAATCAGGCAAAGCCAGAAACCTGCATACAATTTAGACATAAAAGAAAATTAGTTAGGAAACTGTGCACGCAGCAGATGGGGGACAGTGTGCAGCTATGGGCATTTAGGGGGATGAGCTCAAGGCAGATGGATCATCCCCCAGCAACCATAATTCACACAGAAACAGAGATAGTAAATAAGAAATTTTCTCCCAGACGATCCCCCCCCCCCCCCCCCCCCCCCCCCCCCCCCCCCCCGATGATATAAACTTCTAACATTGGCTGTGGTTATTATTATCACAGGATACTAATATAGTGCAAAATGTCGGTCATAAACCAATCTTAAAGCCCTTTACAGTCAACTAACTCCATATACAACAGGCTGCTGCCTACTCATAAACAGCTGATGGATTAAGAACTGCTTTCCTGCGCATTCAGTCATTTTCTGTGTTATTCAGTCATACGTTGGTCACGCATTTTTCCTTTCCTCGTTTGTTCTTTCACTAACACTGAGAATGTGTATACATGTTGTCCATATACACCTGCATAGGATGGGATTCAACATGCATGCTAGATATTTTATGCCTACGTTCATGTACAGGATCTTGGTTTAAAGTCTCATCCAATATATTTGGAAGAACAATGTGGGCAGCCCATTAGCCTGAGCTAGGCCATCACTTAGGTGGGGGTGTGAGAAGAATCTCCTAACAAGGACAGTATTTTACAAACATGTGCAATACAGAAATAAAAAGTTAGTATTTTTGGTGATCTGATAATTATTCCTTCAACTGAGTATATACAAGGGGAAAAAAACTGCCACCCATTCTAAGCTAAATGAAAAAGGGTGAAATCACTTAATTTCTGGATAATACTGAAAACCCGAACATTTCTAGTTTTCTGAATGTCTGACCAAAGGACTTCTGTCTGTAATTTGTTTCAATTTGCTTAATTTCAAGATCCACCCCACCCTTGTTTTAAGAACAAAAAATTCAAATGCTTGTGTCACTATAAGCCAAGATCACTTTATACTCGCAAGCTTTGTGCATGAAATGTGGGAAAAGTTTTTTCATATCATAGCTTAATATGTACATCCGTGTTAATGTAGGTAATGATAATAAACTGATATAACTCTGAGAAGCAAACGTATGCACACACCTTGCTCGGTTGTGAGTTTTTTTTCATATCACAGCTTAATATGTACATCCGTGTTAATGTAGGTAATGATAATAAACTGATATAACTCTGAGAAGCAAACGTATGCACACACCTTGCTCGGTTGTGAAGGATCAGGCAGACAGTAATTATCTGGCAGGCCCTGTGTCTGGTGTCACACGTAAAACACCTTGCAGACAGTGCCACCGCCTCTTGGCAACACCAATGCTCCTTTCAACAGTGGAACGTGTCGATGTGTGAACGTCATTAAAAACGCTCTTCATCACGGTTTGAGGATTGAGGACAGGGGTAATCAGCCAGTCCCGTAGCATGTATCCACTGTCCCCAAGGAGATGTCCCCTGACTGGTGGATGGTTCCCTTCCATGGCCTCAAAGGAACCAGACTGCCTGTAAATGGCATAACTTACATTAAATTGTAAGGACCCACGTTTTCATTTTAAAGGCACAAACTGAATAATCAATATCACAAGGCATCCCAGGGTAACAATGAATCACTGCCTTAATAGTAAATCAAATACCGCTCCTTCATAGTTGATTAATCCTTTCATTTGTCAGGCTTGACTGTAATGTACCACAGGATGGCTCAACTATTGAGTGTCAGCATGCTTATATATATTTTTTTTAAAATCATCTTTAATCATCTTTAATTCCTTCTTCATTCAATATTTGTACATTATAATTTTGAAATATCTTTTCTTTCAAATAACTGAACTTTCATCCATCGTATTTTCATTTGTTACCTGTATATCAAATTGAATATGAATAAATAAAGGGAAAAAAAGAAAAAGATGGACAATCTTTTGTCTTTTGACTGCAAGTATGAAAATTACTACAATCATAATTTAGAAAGAGAGGGGGTTAGTTACCACCAAGGACATTGACAAACTCAGCACAGGACAAGACACAATGAATTTCGACCTCTTGGGTCTTCTTCTTCAGGCAAAAAAAAAAAAAAAAAAAAAAAAAAAAACAGATCACATTTAACATATATGACAGTACAAACAAAGAACGAAGAGTGACTTGTCTGTCCATGTTCAGAAAAAATGGCTGCCAGACGGAAATGACAGAGGGGATTGTTACATGATATCTTGCACATACATGAAATACACATGACATACATTCTCTCTCTCTCTCTCTCTGTCTTTTCTCTCTCTCTCTCTCTCCCACACACACACACTCATTACACTCTTCATATATTACTTCCATGGGTATGCAGGAGAAGTCTGATTACCTTGATATGTTCCATCTTCATTGCTTCATGTTTACAGTTTTTATACTTAATTACATTTGCTTTGAACTTACATTATTTGCTGTGCAATATACACAGAACTTAAGAGGACCTTGATACATCATAATTTACCTGAGTATTCGTGCATCATGTACACTGCCCGGCCACCTGGCAACCACATCGATAAAGAATAAGTCTGCATCACATATAACCTGCAAATAGATATTGCGAATGAAAATTACTATGTTTCACAAAGCCATTAAAATGAATAACAAAGCAGGTCTAACTTTCTCATAACAAACATACACTTTGCAAATGTCATTCAATATTTGACTCAAGATGTCTAAAGAATTTTTTTTTTCCCAAAAAGGGAGTGAACATAAATGGAATTACTGGCCTGAGGTAATGAACATGAAGTAGAGAGGACAGGAAATGGTGGCACTGAGGTAATGAACATGAAGTAGAGAGGGCAGGAAATGATGGCACTGGGGCAAGGTAGGTGCAGGGGTAGAAAAAACAAAACAAAGCTTTTGGAAGAGCCCAACTTGCAAACACTATTTGCCCAACGTATGTACATATGAAGATGATGCATGTTATAGATCTATACATTGGATATATTTCAAAAAATGCGCATCACTGATCTATCTCTTCCCAATGAAAACATGCTGTAAGATGTTTTGAAGACTTTCCCCATTCAAGAGCAATTACTCCCCCACACAACAAGCCAAAGTTACTGGTGCTCTAGTACCAAGTAGTAAGTATATATAAAAGTGAGAATATCATCATCCTTATTTACAATACTTCTTCAAACAAAGACTTCTTCAGAGTACTAACCTGAACATTGATTGAGTGCTTTCCTCTCTGTTAACAAACTCATGTTCATTTCCCTTCAACGCCAGGAGACTGGATGCGGACACGAGAGTTCCATCGATGCAGCAAAAAAAACATGGGCATCCCAGCCATCTGGAAGAATTTGTCAGAGGATCTTCTTGCTTCCTCTGCATTTGGCAGGTGTATCCACTGTGGCAGTGAAGGCAGAAGAGCCTCGGTCACTCGCCGTATGGTTCTGCTGGCAGTACTCTGATGTACGCCAATTAGCTCAGCACACACATCTTGGAATGTCCCCGTAGCATAAAAACGCAGCGTCAGAAGAACCTGCAATTATGGTTTTAAATAACTGAAACTAGTGAAAGTAATCAACACTATTTCCAGATTGTTTTATGGGTGCTTGGCTGACATTATTTCATGGAGTAATAATTTCTTTGTTTCCTTTATGTTATATATAATTACCGACAAATTAATAATTATTAATTACATCACAAGTGAGAACTGCAGCGTCTTGTTCATATTAATAATATGATTAACACCCCTTCCCCCCACATACATACCAAG
Organism: Conus betulinus; assembly: GCA_016801955.1. Classification (NCBI taxonomy): domain Eukaryota; kingdom Metazoa; phylum Mollusca; class Gastropoda; order Neogastropoda; family Conidae; genus Conus; species Conus betulinus. Next base: position 93,341 of record JADBJO010006815.1, read on the forward strand.
TGATACAGAAATGATGTTACGGGGAAAAAATGCCTTAACATGTTAAATACAAACAGGAATGGATTTTCATGACTCAATATATGCACTTGAGATGTAATCGCAAGAAGACTTTCACAAACACAAGCACCATCATTCACTACCATCCCTTTCTATAACTGAAGTTGTACTCCTTTCTAAGTTTCTTTACACAATAACCCTCCCTGCCCCATATTCTGCCCAGACATATATCACTACAAGAAAATAGTACCCTACAAAAGCATATTCAATGATGCTTTAGTTTTAAAATTCAACAAATAAAAAGTTTTAAGAACCAACCAAAGAAGAAGCACCAACATCGCCGGCATGAATTTTCTCTCTCTCTCTCTCTCTCTCTCTCTCTCTCTCTCTCTCTCTCTCTCTCTCTCTTCTTTTTTTTTTTTTCACAAAGCCAGGGATGAAAATTCTGCACTTACACTTTAGTTACAGAGTATGAAAATAGCACCTTCACCACTGACAACACAACAACACACACACACACACACACACACACACACACACACACACACACACACACACACACACACACAGGGGGAATGGGATTGGGAGAGGGCAGGGGGGTGGGATTAGGATACCAAACACACAGAAACTGCAAGCTCAAGTGAAAGTATTACTTTTAGTGAAGTGTGTGTGTGTGTGTGTGCATTTCCTTGCAGTGCTTTTATCAATGCATCATTCTTAGGTGAAACTGACATGCCTAAAAATAATAATAAAAGTGCACATACTCACAGAGGGACTTATGAGAGAATGAGATTGACCCGTGGCATTAAACATTCAATACTAATAACAGGGGTAACTGCCCGGTAAGTGAACAAATTTTGACATGTATTTTGCCATGGGTAAGTGAACAAATAACACTAAAAAGAAAAGAAAACACATGCACACCAAGACAGAAAAATACAGCAGACAAACTATACTAACAGTCTTAAGACTTAATCAAAACGGTATGAGTACCAAGTTGTATACATGTGCACATAAGACATGCTGCTCACAGACCCAAAGAATGGCTGTTTTTAATTTAGTGAGCAGCAGAAGAGGGCATAATCATAAGACAAGTTAAATTGAAATAGTGACACATGTTCGGATGGAAAAAGCCTTTGAATTATTGCTCGGTTGTGATCACAAGCATAAAAGATCTGTGTGCAGTTTGCTTTTGTATTAGTGCCCGACTGGGGTCCCACATACAAGTTACAACTGAAGTATTATGGTGGAGTTTGTCTTAAAAAGTTAATTCTCATAGTGACACACTATGACACATGAATTCGTCTCTGTCTTTCCCTTGACTCACACACACATACTGAGATCAAGCATATCATATTACATTTATCCTACCACTTTCCAAGATTGCGATTTCCAACACATGCAGGCAAGAAAATTAAAGTGTTCAATTGCCAATCCAAACTCACCTGCAACACTGGGGTCAAGCTGCCTTGCCGGTTGGACAGTTCAATTGTCTCTGCAATTGAATCTGTCAGCTGCAAATGTCTTGTCGCCTGAATCTAAATTTCGAGTACAGTTCGACATCATCGTATCTGTCCAGTGGATGCAGTCTATCTCGAAAAATGCGTTCTCTTCGCAACATTCGACGTCTGGCATTCTCAGAGCAACAAACGCGGCTGCCATCTTGTCAACAAAGAGACGCCCTATCGGACCGAAAGACGAGATATCGGAGGGAGGTACCACCTATACGGGCCCTGGTTTCTACTTAATCGTCTTTTTTTTTTTTTTTAATTCATCGCTTTCCATTTCCTCCAACATATTTTACCTCGCACCAGTCTTTCCCCTTATTTGGTATACAAATGAATTTTCTCTCTCTCTCTCTCTCTCTCTCTCTCTCTCTTCACTGTGTGAGTGTCTTGTCTCTAATATAGCATATGTTTGTGTTGTCCATGCTCTATGATTCGTTATGTACAGGAAGAATCACAATAGGGCTGTGAAGACAATAACCCTATACACAGTAACCTCTTGTTAGTGTCATTGTCTTCACCGTTCCTACTGTATTCACCTTATTATGCATTTTGTCTTTTGTAAATTCTTAAGCGTTTTTTTTTACTCCATATATTTGATCGTTTAGATCTGACATCATATATTTTTCCTATCTTCATGATGATTATTATAATTATCAAGAAGAAGAAGAAGAAGAAGAAGAAGGAGGAGGAGGAGGAGGAGGAGGAGAAGAAGAAGAAGAAGAAGAAGATGATGATGATGATGATGATGGTGATGATGATAATGATAATGATGATGATGATGATGATATGATGATGATGATGATGATGTATTCTTTATCATTCTTTATTATTATTACTGTTGTTATTATTATTATTATCATTATCATCATCGTCATCGTCATTACCATCTTCATTGTGATTATTATCATTGTTACGATGATGATGATGGGTGTTCCTGATGATGATGACCACCACTATCATCATGATTGTTATCAGTAGCACTATTACAACAACTTGTGTATTTCTTGGATTTTTTCCTTGCTTTCTTTTCCTTCTTCTTCTTGCTGCAACTATGCTTCTTTTTCCTCTTCTATTTCCGTAATCATCATCATCATCATCATCATCATCATCATCAGCAGCAGCAGCAGCAGCAGCAGCAGCAGCAGGCAGCAGCAGCAGCAGCAGCAGCAACAACATCGTCAGCAGCAGCAGCAGCAACAACAGCATCTTCATCATCAGCAGCAGCGTCTTCCTCATAAAAGTCATCATCACTATCATCATCATTAGAATATCATTAATAACGGCATTGCACAGGACGTAACAGTTTAGTACAGGACAAGAAAGAATTCTACAGCACAGAACACACAGGACAGGACAGTATAGCACGGTGCAGAACAGCAATGTATAAGATGGAACAGTAAAGCATAGGACAGAAAAGTATGGCGCAAGTCAGGACAATGTATTACAGAGTAGGACAGTTTAGTACAGGAGAGGACAGGATAGTACAGGACAGGTCAGTGTGGTACGGACACAACAGCTTGGTAAAGAACAGTTTGGTACAGGACAGCATGCCATGGAACAGGACGGAACAAGCAGTAGCGTGTAAGACAGGACAGTATACCACACCAGCAGACAGTATAATGCAGCAGAAGACAGTTTAAAGAAGACTGGATGGTGTAGCAGGGAAAAGGACAACACAGCAGAGGAACGGATGGTACACTACACGGCAGAGACAGTATAGGACAGGACAGAACAATATAGTAGAAGACAGGACGGTATAGCACAGGACGGCACAGCATAGTACAAAAGAGGACGGTATAGTATAGGACAGTATAGTGCAGAGCAAGACAGTACACATCGCCTATCTAGGAATGATAAAATCAGTTGGAGTGCAATTCCCTGTTGCACCATACAATGACAACGTTTTGCATAATAATCTGTGGTCTATGACATCAAAGGTCCCAAAATCAACAAACAGTGCTCCACAGAATATGTCATCATTAATATTGATATGCCTGTGAGCTACTAACTTTACTAGAGTAGACATGAATTGCTGTTTTCTAAAGCCAGATTGACTAGCACTCAAGATATTTTATGACTTAAGGTCTTGGTAAATGTGTTCATCAATGTGCTCTTCCAAGGCTTTAGACAATGCCAGCAATGTGGATATTGGTCTGTCATTGGCAGGGTTCGGAATTGTCACCAGATATATAGATGGGGATGAACATTCGCAGCTTTGAATTGTGTTGGAAAGTGACATTTTTTCAATGCACAAGTTGTAGATATAGTGTTTGATACATGACTGGAGCTGAAATTGTAAGAATCTTACCATCAGTTCCATGTAGTCCACGATCCCCTGTCTCCTTCAAATGACATAAGGATGAGTGAACATCAGTCACAGGCATAAGGGGTACCGACAGTTGGGTGTGACTATTCCTAGAGTTGTACAACACTTGTTTATCTTTCTAGGTTATTAGTTGGGTGTGATTTTGTTTTATGGTACGTTCTGACACACTAGTGACGTTTATGGAGTTCATTTTGCGTGAAGTTGCTTATCTGACACGTTTTAGACTGGGATTGTTTTATTCGTAAGCTCGTTTCTAGCTTTCCATTTTGACTGTGGTTTTGTTTCAATCAAAATAGATCCTGGTTTATATTTCTTTTGGGCAGCTCGTTGAGAGAGAGAGAGAGAGAGAGAGAGAGAGAGAGAGAGAGAGAGAGAGAGAGAGAGAGAGAGAGGGGGGAGTGAGAGAGAGAGAGAGAGAGAGAGAGAGACAGAGACAGAGACAGACAGACAGACAGACAGACAGACAGAGCAGTGGAAAATATGGCCTGAACTCGCCTACTCTTCCCATCAACAGATCAACGCCTTGGAAGTAGTCCTGGCGGAAGGATACAGCGTCCACGTGATGTCTTCAACCTGCAAGACCCCGCTGCAGATGGCTGTCACTTTCAACCCTTCCGCCCTTCCCATCCTCCTCCGCGCGGGTTGTGACGTCACAGCACGTGACCCCGTCCAGGGGAACACACCCTTGCACACGGCCTGCGCGCGCCACGAGGAGAGTGCCCTCCTGCCGCTCATCCAGGCTGGGGCGTGGCTCAACGCCCCCAACGGGCGAAGAGAGACCCCCCTCCACTGCCTGCTGCGTCATGCCTGCCCGTCTTACCCCGACTTCCACGTCAAATCCCGCCAGAATCTGGCACGCTGTCTCATCCACGTGGGCTGTCACGTGACGACGTCATCCGGGTGTCACGGACGCGTTCCAGGCAGCAACGGTGGAAGGCCTCAGTACAAAGTGGCGCAGCTGTACCAACGCCTGCTCCTCCGAGAGTGTCGGCGCTGTGTAGGGTCGCTTCAACACCTGTGTCGCCTGACCATCAGAGGCGTGTGCGAGGAAGCCGCGATGAAGAGAAGAAGAAGAAGAATGTTGGAGAAAGAGGAGATGTGTGGGGGTGACTTTGATATAGGAAGGGGTGGTTACAATATGCTGGAGGCGATAAAGACCCTGAATGTGTCGTGTTTTCTGAAGGACTATCTTCTGTACAAGCAGCACGTGTTTGACAAAGAAGCCCTGTCGCCATGTAAGGTCAGGCTTGCCTGGTTTGAGGAATCCACATGAAAGGAAAACAAGCATTGGGGGGGGTGGTCGTGCAACTGAGACGGATTCTAGTATCATTTCCTGATGTGATTGTGTTAGAACAAGGCGAAGTGACTGCACACGTTGGCCATTGTCCTTGGGGCCTCAGTGTCTGTTTTTACTCAGTTTTATGATAGTGACGGGTTCAGGGCTCTGCCTCGTGGAGCTAGTCAGCTGTGACCTAGGATACGATTATGCAGAAGTTCCTGCAAGGTTGAAAGAGGCGATCTTGAATGCTCACTGTCATTAGAGCTTTCTAGTCTTCCCCTTGTTTTGTCTGTTCATGTACGGCATTACAGCGGCATTGTTATTCACTGATATTAATCTGATGCATCTCCTCCTGGCTCTCAGATACAAAGTCACACAAAAGCTTGTCCTTTCGCAGCGCAGGCATCGATAGTTCCAGGGAGACGGATGGATTCCAGGTTTTAGTCAGAGACTTTCAAGTTTCTAAGTGAGATGGCCATTCATGTTGTAAGTGAACGTGCTTATGACAGACACAGGGACACATGAAAGTATCTGCCTGGTATCTATGCGCAATACACACCAGGGATTGATATCAAAGTGAGCTGACTGCATTCGGAACTGGATCAAACTTAAAAGAAGGTTTACTGTTCCGCAGAACAGAAGGTTGTGAAGGGTGTATGTAAACTTGATGCATGGATGGAAGGTCTGAGCAAAGTTGAGGATGTTGCAGCGGTCTTGTTTCTGGCATGGATGTGGCTCCCAGTCCATCATCAATGTATCTTTTGTAGAGCTCTGGTGCCTGTATAAGAGGCTAGTAGGCGGTGTTCCAGACGTCCCATTAAAAGATCGGCATAGCATGGTTTCATTTTGGTTCCCATAGCCACACCACTGGTTTTTGTGAGAAGATATGGTTGTTGAATTCAAAGGTGCTGAGGGTTGGGAGTAATTCTGCAAGTCTTACCAGTGTAGCTGTGGAAGGGGTTGCTGAAAGAAT
>JADBJO010006815.1:108157-110657 GCA_016801955.1 Conus betulinus
CAAGATGATCACAAAGATATGATGTAGTGTTTTCCTCTTAGATCACAAAAGATGATAAGTTGATGATTGTTATAACGGCAATCAGGAGTATAATATAATATGATAATGTGACGATGAGAAGGTGGAAAGAGAATAACTGCCATGATGATTTGTTGACAGTGGTGATAATTACAATGACGGCAAAGAGAGAGAAGAAACCTATGACCCTGACCTTATTGGGCTGGTACGTGGAGCACTCTTTACAGTCGCTGACCACAAAGTCCTGGCAGTCCAGGTGTGCATAATATTCACAGACTGAAAACACAAGGAAACAGGCATCGCATTCACAGACTGAACACACAAGGAAACAGGCATCACATTCACAGACTGAAAACACAAGGAAACAGGCATCACATTCACAGACTGAAAACACAAGGAAACAGGCATCACATTCACAGACTGAAAACACACGGAAACAGGCATCACATTCACAGACTGAAAACACACGGAAACAGGCATCACATTCACAGACTGAAAACACAAGGACACCGGCATCACATTCACAGACTGAACACACAAGGACAACTGGCATCACATTCACAGACTGAAAACACAAGAAAACCGGCATCACATTCACAGACTGAAAACACAAGGACACCGGCATCACATTCACAGACTGAAAACACAAGGACACCGGCATCACATTCACAGACTGAAAACACAAGGACACCGGCATCACATTCACAGACTGAAAAACAAGGACACCGGCATCACATTCACAGACTGAAAACACAAGGAAACCAGCATCACATTCACAGGCTGAAAGAGACGCATCAGTATTTCACATGACAAAGAATAATATTCACAGTCTGCATGGCTGCCCAAGTTGTGGATTTTCTGAAAAAAAATACAGTGAAATCAACACATTCAGAGTAATCCCTCACACTGATGGAACATAGCATCACAGTCAAAAATCAAGGAGAGAAAGTAGGTCAATGCCATGAAATTCTCCCTGGTGCATTCATATATTGATGAAATCTACAGCAACAGTGTAAATTACAAACTTCAGGGCTGACCTCTTCCCAGCAAATATACCTAACTACTCACAATCTGCACTTTCACAGGAAAACATTATGGAACTGGCGCCAGAACAAGAAACACCATCACGGTGCTGCAGACACCGGGCAAGTTACATCTGCACTGGCACCAGAACAAGAAACACCATCACGGTGCTGCAGACATCGGGCAAGTTACACCTCCACTGGTGCCCAGAACAAGTAACACCATCAGGGTGCTGCAGGACATCAGGCAAGTTACACCTCCACTGGCACCAGAACAAGAAACACATCACGGTGCTGCAGACATCGGGCAAGTTACACCTGACCTGGCGCCAGAACAAGTAACACCATCAGGGTGCTGCAGACATCAGGCAAGTTACACCTCCACTGGCACCAGAACAAGAAAAACACCATCACGGTGCTGCAGACATCGGGCAAGTTACACCTGACCTGGCGCCAGAACAAGAAACACCATCACAGTGCTGCAGACATCAGGCAAGTTACACCTGACCTGGCGCCAGAACAAGAAACACCATCACAGTGCTGCAGACATCGGGCAAGTTACACCTGCACTGTCGCCAGAACAAGTAACACCATCACGGTGCTGCATACATCGGGCAAGTTACACCTCCACTTGCACCAGAACAAGAAACACCATCATGGTGCTGCAGACATCAGGCAAGTTACACCTGACCTGGCGCCAGAACAAGAAACACCATCACGGTGCTGCATACATCGGGCAAGTTACACCTGCACTGGTACCAGAACAAGAACACCATCACGGTGCTGCAGACATCGGGCAAGTTACACCTCCACTGGCGCCAGAACAAGAAACACCATCATGGTGCTGCTGACATCGGGCAAGTTACACCTCCCTCCTTGCTTCCCTTCCTCTCTAGCAACTTTTCTTATTTAACACAGTTTGGCCCTTCCTCCTCCCGTCCCCTCCCCCTCCCCCTCCACCTCCCCCACCCTTGCAGATCAGACACCGGCTTGTGTCCAGGTTCTCGATGAAAAATGTTATGCCTCCCTCACAAATCACTGTATTATATTCAAAGTTTGACCCTGTTTCTTTCCTTTTTTTTGTGTGTGTGTTTTTTTTTAATAATTACTTGTACTGGGAATTGTGGACCATCATGGCAATAAGCTCCCTTTGTCTATGTGCCCCCTCTGGGGCCTGAGAAAAGTCATGATTAACTGATGGCAGTCGATGACAGCCAACTACGGTGAGCTGCCCAACAGAACAACAGCAAAACTGAGACAGATGCTGCCTCAAAAGAATATCACCACCAGGCTACCTTTGGACGCACAAATTCATATAGAAGCCATAGCTTGATGAGGTTGGGTTCTTTTTTGTTTTTTTGGTGTTTATTTTGTTTGTTTGTTTTGTTTTGAATGTAAACATCATGACCATTTCGAAAACATACGAATTTATGTCACTGAACGTCTGTACACCAAACTGT
>JADBJO010006815.1:113157-125373 GCA_016801955.1 Conus betulinus
ATTCACACTGACATAAGTCTGTAAACAATCAATAAATCTTTCTAAAAATCCACACTATCACATATTGAAACAAATGTGCATCATCTTCCATGCATAAAAAACCAAGAGTATATATGTATATATATTGCTTCAACTTCAAAGAGAAAGCATACAATTCTTCAATAAAATTCTTAAGACATCATTTTCATCAACAAAATCATCATCATCACCATCATCATCATCATACATCATTATTCTGTCTCGTAATGCTGTGTGTGCGAGAGTGTGTGTGTGTGTGTGTGTGTGTGTGTGTGTGTGTGTGCGTGTGTGTGTATGTGGTGTGTGTGTGTGCTCGCGCGTATTGTGTGCATATGTGTTCACATGTGTGTGGGGTGAGGGGTTGGCTTGCATGTTGGCCTGCATGTGTGCATGCGTTTGAATGCCAGAATGTATGTGTGTATGTGTGTTGTGTGTGTGTGTGTGTGTGTGTGTGTGTGTGTGTGTGTGTGTGTGCGTGTAAGTGTGCATTTGAATGTGTGTGTTTGCATGTGTATTTGGTGTGCACATATGTACACATGTGCAGGTGCACTCTTGAGTTTTTTCAGTGTGCATATATGTATGTATGTGTGATTTGCATACCACATGTGCTCACTGAAGCGTGCTCAAGCACATTGACAAGTGAGCAGGTGTCATGTGCACTAGCATCTCCCTCAGCATGCCAGATATTTCACCATCAATGCCAGAAGGCAGAAGAGACTCAGAAAAGACACACTCAACAACAATGGAGACAGACAAAACATGCAAGGACAGGCACGGAAATGACAAAGAAACAAACACAGAGACAAATAGTGAATGTGAAATGCAGACAGAGAGACAGTGAGAGAGAGAATATGATGACCACAAAACAAAACAAAAAAAAAAACATGTGCGCAGACACACTCACACTCACACACACACACACACACACATACACACAAACACACACACACACACATTCACAAACACGAAAAAGATATTTACAGGAAAAGTCAGACACAATGCCACAAGCTATAATCACATTAAGTGGGAAAGAAAGAGACAGACACACCAACAATCTGTCTGAAACAGGAAAGGCAGACAGAAAGGGAATGGGGAAGTGGAAAGAATTTCCAGAGAATTTACTAACACACACACATTTTTGAGCATGGCAGCATGTGTAAACCCACCCCCCCCCCATCCCACCACCCCCCCCCCCCCCCCGCCCCAACACCCCCCTCCTTTCTCCTGCTTGTCAATAAATATGACTGCCCTAAAGGCATGCTAGCAACAGATAAGAAAACACACAATTACTCCAAATTCTTTTTTCCTTCTATTTCAAAGACAAGTATAAATAATCATGCCAGATTCTTCACAACACACAGTATATCATGCTTGTTAACAAGTATGTTACGCAGAGTTTGTTGCCATTTTTTGTTGTTGTTGTTGTTCTTTAATTAATGAAAGAAAAGAACAGGTGCTTGCATCGAACATAAAACATTACAGCAGAGCCTCTTGTTAACCACCACATGACCGCCTTAAAACCAGGGTCAACCTTTCATGACAACACATTCCTGTTTCAACCAGGACAGCCTTAAAACCAGGGTCAACCTTTCAATGACAATACATCCCTGCTTCAACCAGGACAGATTTAAAACAAGGGTCAACCTTTCATGACAACATATCCCTGCTTCAACCAGGACAGACTTAAAACAAGGGTCAACCTTTCATGACAACATATCCCTGCTTCAACCAGGTCAACCTTAAACCTGGGTCAACCTTTCATGACAATACATCCCTGCTTCAACCAGGTCAACCTTAAAACCAGGGTCAACCTTTCGTGACAATATATCCCTGCTCAACCAGGACAGCCTTAAAACCAGGGTCAACCTTTCATGACAACATATCCCTGCTTCAACCAGACCCAGGATATGCAGACACGCTGCCGTGTTGATCAGGAAACTTGAAAAACACTCTCAAAATAAATTCTTTTTTTAAAATTCATGAAATGGATGGAACAATATGACACAAGTATGCTTTCTTTTTCCCCATGCATCCCATCGCATAATAACAGTCTTTTGTCCGGCCAAACGATGGAATGAGATTTAATGAACAAGTTTGGCTCTCCTTTCTTTTTTCTCTATTTTTTTTTTTTTTTTTTTTTGTCTTCTTCATTCTGTAGTCGATTTTCAGTTTCTAAATGCACATAGTATTCACATATGGAATCTCAGTTTTAAAAGTTCCATTCCAGAGGTCTGAAGAGAGATTGAACTCTGCTTAGATGCTGGCCCAAAAGAGAACATTTCTCCCGACCTGTCCGTCTCTGATGAGCACTGAACCCAGAACCCTTGGACCAAGACAACAATACCTCACCCACAAGGCCATCATCATACCTCACACTACATAAAATAAAAATGGTGATCACAAGTGTCTTCAAAACAGCAGTATTTCATGTTCGACACGCACCAATTGAGAAGGACAGTGTTTCCATAGAAACATTTCCCTTCACACAAATGAAACAAAATGCACTCACTCTGAAACCATTAAAAAAAAAAAAAAAGGTAAAAGAAGAGAAAAAAGATCCAATCAAAGACAGGAGACAAGTTTGATAGTCTTAACGAATTATCAAAATTTTACCATAAAAGAATTACAGTTTATATCAAACACCAAACTTACAAAAACTGCGTTCCTTTCTACTCTTGAAAAATTGAAGAAAACATTTTAAGATTTCTTGATTGCACTATACCAAGTCTACAGAATCACTAAAATGTTCAAATTAGTCTCTTTCTACATCCATCCAAACTCACAAATGTATGCATACATACACATACATGTGCACACACATCCATCCAAACACACTTATACATTTTATTGCAGTTGTGCAGAGTTAGTTAAATGTTGCTCTTTCTCTCTCCATATCTCTCACACACACACACACACACACACACACACACACACAGTTACTCTTTCCTCCTCCCTGTCACACACACACACACACACACACACACACACACACACACACACACACACATGCACGCATGCACACACACACACACAACACACACACACACACACACACACACACACACACACACACACACACAGATCTCAGTTTACAGATTTTGCTGAAACATTACACTATTACCAGAAAGTACAAATTCAGTATTTCACTCTCTTCTCAACACACACACACACACACACACACACACACACACACACACACACACACACACACACACACACACACACACACACACACACACTTTCTCCCCTCCTTCTACCCCCTTCTCTCTCTCTCTCTCTCTCTCTCTCTCTCTCTCTCTCTCTCTCCCCTCTCTCTCTCTCTCTCTCTCTGAAACAAAGAGAGGTAGCCAAGACTCACTTTCACAACGAATGGCGGTGGCGCTATCTTCCAGACGCTTGCGACATACATTGCAGAATTTACGTTTGAAATGTCCAGGCTCTGACCAGCAGTGGGCCACGGGATTCTGAAAACAAGGAGGGGGGAAATGACTGGGGGAAGTTGGTGACAGAGAGAGTCCAGGAGTAGGGGGGGGGGGGGGGGGCAGTTAAATGTGGAAGGGGGTGGAGCCAGACTTGGGATGCAGAGGGGATGGAGACTGACAGTAGAGGTGTGGGAAGCAGAAGGATGAGCGGCAAGGGGGGGGGGGGGTCAAAGAGAGGACGTAGCATCCTTTTGTTTTAGCCTGCAGAGTTTAAGATCATGAGTCCCTGTTTACCTTGACAAGTTTAATCTTGTCTCGTTGTTGGCACTAAGAAGAGATTAGATGTCCCCATCTCAGCAGTGCCTCAGTTTCACACTCTTCACAATGTCACGGCAGCAGATCCATGCTGTTGCCGGCAGCAGGAGACAGGAATATGTTCCGGTGTCAGCACTCGTCGAATCACCTGAAATATTTCCTAACAACAAAAAAAAAACTTGCGGCCCAGTCGGGACACAGGCTTTAAGTGTTATTGAAAAATCAGCATACTCTGTGTAGATTTATCATAGATGTAAGCCAAGAGGAATCAGGTTTACAGGAAACAGGTTTGTGTCTTTATTATTTATAGAGAGCACAGCCATAGGCCAAGCTGTTGTATTAAGTGAGTTGCTTCCCTTGCGTGACCCCACAATACTGCTGAAACCAAAGAAATCCAGATTCATTCCTGCGCAATACTTCACCTCTTACAGGAGAAAAGAAGCACCAGAAACCAAATAATGAATGAATGATATCGAGTCAGGTGAATACAAGTGTGGGATACAACTGGAATAATGTTTCTGATTGTGCATACACTCTGTAATTCGTTTGAATTCCTTTCAGTTGATTGACTTTCGAAGGCTCTGAGAGACATTCCTGATCAGGGTTTCAAAATGCTGAAAATGGCCGAAAGAGTCTTACAGTCAAACCCTGAAATTTTTAAGGTACGTCTAGAATACTATCTTGCTTTGCAAATCATGTGCGCATGCGCCTGTGGGTCCGTCTCACCTTCCTTTCTGTATATTATTCAAAAATCCACAATGTAGCACAAGAATTTGACCCTTCATGTAGTCACTAATTAGGTCAAGAGGAAAGGTTTAAGGGATCAGAAAAAATGTTTTCTTTATTTTCTTTTTAATGCTAGCATTCAGACACAGGACCTCCATTTACAGTCTCAACAAAAGGACGTGAAGGATGTTGAGGTCTGTAAAGATGTTGGCTCTGGAGAGAACATCTCCTCTGACCTGGCCGTTTCAAGCACAGACTGAACCCCACAACCTTTGATCAAGAGAACAAAGTGTGATCCACTTGGCCAAATCGGACCCACATCATATCAACAATCATTTGCAGGCCCATTTGTGATATTGTGACAGTACAGCCGAGATAGATAGTTCTACCCAATTTTAAGTTGTCTGGGGCAGAAGTAGATAAGATCATTTGAAATTTGCACGTTACTTTGGTTTCTGTCTTTTGCCTCCAGAGTTCATCCATCACCATGACTTGAAAGTCAACGACTATTGCAGACCTTCAACATGTGTTTCCCAAAGTCAAAGAGCTTTTATATTTGAAGCGCTTATTTGGACCACTGGGTGATTGTCAATGCTCGTGCCCAAAGCAATGGCTTCTTCTGTTCAGTGTTGTATGCCTTGTCAGAAAATGGCAACTCCCCTCTTGACTCATCATCACTAAAAGGAAAGAAAAGTAATAAACAGAAAGATGAAGTCTGTGTCATAGCAGTTTCAGACCTGAAGCTTTCATGATCTCGTTGGTTCTACTTCAACATCAAGAACTATGCTATGGAGTGCCGTTTGTGCACTGGCACAAGTTTGAAGTCAGCATCAAGAACGAGACAAAGTACCCCTTTGCCAACAAAGGTTCCAAAACTTCCAGCCCTTACACATTATGAAGAAACCAACGACCATTGCAGTTTTTAAATCGGTAATCATGATGCTGTGTAAAAAAAAAAAAAAAGTCATGTTTTTCTGTTCTAGAGTGAATACTATATCAAACTGTTGTTTCTCTCTCTCTCTCTCTCTCTCTCTCTCGTCTCTCTCTCTCTCTATCTATGTATGTGAGAGAGAGAGAGAGAGAGAGAGAGAGAGAGAGAGTGTGTGTGTGTGTGTGTGTGTGTGTGTGTGTGTGTGTGTGTGTGTGTGTGTGTGTTTAACTCTCTTCAGTTCTTTCACTTGAATTTCGATCACCGGTGATCGACGGTTTTTCTTTCATCACAAAAATGTTATTATTTTAGAAATAAAGTGCAGAATGTTACGAAAAATTGTTGAGAGTTAAGAAAGGAAAAGAGAGAGGGAACTTCAGTCCAGATTTTTTGTTCATGGACACTGAGAAGAAGGGGGGAAGGGGTCCAAAATCTTGACACACTTTAAAACTCTGAGTTGTGTGCATGGGAAAAAAAAAAAAAAAAAACACCCTTTACAATATCTCAGAATCCTCCTTATAACAGCACTGAAACAGGTGTGTCGTGGAACTCAAAGAAGAGGTAAGACATTGCAGTTAATTCACAGAAGAGGTACGACAATGCAATGAATTCACAGAAGAGGTAAGACAATGCAGTGAATTCACAGAAGAGGTAAGACAATGCTGTGAATTCAAGAGGTAAGACAATGCTGTGAATTCACAGAAGAGGCAAGAAGACATGCAGTGAATTCACAGAAGAGGTAAGATTAATACAGTGAATTCACAGAAAGAGGTAAGACAATGCTGTGAATTCACAGAAGAGGTAAGACAATGCTGTGAATCACAGAAGAAGAGGTAAGACAATGCAGTGAATTCACAGAAGAGGTAAGACAATGCAGTGAATTCACAGAAGAGGTAAGACAATGCAGTGAATTCACAGAAGAGGTAAGACAATGCAGTGAATTCACAGAAGAGGTAAGAGACAATGCAGTGAATTCACAGAAGAGGTAAGACAATGCAGTGAATTCACAGAAGAGGTAAGACAATGCAGTGAATTCACAGAAGAGGTAAGACAATGCAGTGAATTCACAGAAGAGGTAAGACAATGCGGGTAAGACAATGCAGTGAATTCACAGAAGAGGTAAGACAATGCAGTGAATTCACAGAAGAGGTAAGACAATGCAGTGAATTCACAGAAGAGGTAAGACAATGCGGCGAATTCACAGAAGAGGTAAGACAATGACAATGCTGAAAATTCAAAGAAGAAGTAGGTCAATGAAAGTGAAATCCAAGAGGACCTTGGCCAAGCAAGTGGTCGAAGAGGAAATGGTCCAACAGACACAAGTCAAACAGGAAGCAGGTCAAGCACTGAGCCCAAGAGAGAAAGTAGGTCAATACAATGAATTCAACTCAATTCTTTCTTTCTTTCTGCGTACGTACGCAGGCTGATGCTCCTGCAGATACTGCCTGTATAGACAGGCAGTGGAGTTTTGTATGTATGACCGTGTTTTATCCGGCCATTAAGGCAGCCATACTCCCATCTTAGGGAAGGTGCATGCTATGTGTACCATGTCATCCATACCAACGGCCAAAAACTGGCCTTCTCTTCCGAAAGTTGGTGATGGCATTTGACGCGTGTGCAAGATGTTGTGTGTGCATTTACACACGGAACCTCGGTTTATAGTCTCATTCAAAGGACTGTATGTTGAAATGGAGTCAGAACCAATGTTAACTCCAAGGGAAAAATCCCCCTGTACCAAAATTTGAACTCGCAACCCTAGGATCACGAGTCTGGGCGCTCTACCAAACTGAGCTATTCCGGTCTCCCCCCAACGCAATTCAATTCATATTGTTTATGGCCAAGCTGACCCCGACGGGCCAAGTCAATGACAAAACAGACTAAACAAAAAGTAAGCCAAATATGAAGGAGGCCAATGCAATGAAGTCAAAGAGGAAGTAGGACAACAGCGCGTGGAACATCAAAGAAGACATAGTCCAATGCAATAACATCAAAGAAGACACAGTCCAATGCAATAACATCAAAGAAGAAGACATAGTCCAATGCAATAACATCAAAGAGGGCATAGTCCAATGCAATAACATCAAAGAAGACATAGTCCAATGCAATAACATCAAAGAAGACATAGTCCAATGCAATAACGTCAAAGAGGAAATAGTCCGATGCAATAACGTCAAAGAGGAAATAGTCCGATGCAATAACATCAAAGAGGAAATAGTCCGATGCAATAACGTCAAAGAGGACATAGTCCAATGCAATAACGTCAAAGAGGACATAGTCCAATGCAATAACATCAAAAGAGGACACAGTCCAATGCAATAACATCAAAGAGGAGGATATAGTCCAATGCAATAGCCAAGAGGACAACAGTCCAATGCAATAACGTCAAGGAGGATAGTCCAATGCAATAACGTCAAAGAGGAAATAGTCCAATGCAATAACGTCAAAGAGGAAATAGTCCGATGCAATAACGTCAAAGAGGAAATAGTCCGATGCAATAATGCAATAACGTCAAAGAGGACATAGTCCGATGCAATAACATCAAAGAGGACATAGTCCGATGCAATAACGATGCAATAACGTCAAAGAGGACATAGTCCGATGATGCAAAACGTCAAAGAGGACATAGTCCGATGCAATAACATCAAAGAGGACATAGTCCGATGCAATAACATCAAAGAGGACACAGTCCAATGCAATAGCATCAATGAGGAAAAAGGCCAAGGCCAGCGCAGTGAAAAGGAAGAAGGCCAAAGGAAGTAAGTCAAGAAGGAAGTAGTCTCCAAGGCATTAAGTCACAGGGTAAACAGACCTGTACAATAAGTCAAAGAGCAAATAGGCCCGTGCAGTAAGTCAAAGAAGTATGCCCATTCTGTGAAGCTGAAGAGGACGCAGGCCAACATGGCAAAACATCAGAGTCCAATACAGTGAAGCTGAAGAGGAAGTTGTCCAATGCAATGAAAATGAAGAGGAAGTTGGCCACTGCAGTGAATCTGAAGAGGAACTTGGCCTCTGCAGTGAATCTGAACAGGTAGTTTGCCAATGCAGTGAATCTGAAACAGGAAGTTGGCCTTTGCAGTGAATCTGAACAGGAAGTTGGCCAATGCAATGAAGTTGAAGAGGAAGTTGGCCTCTGCAGTGAATCTGAACAGGAAGTTGGCCTCTGCAGTGAATCTGAACAGGAAGTTGGCCAATGCAGTGAAGCTGAAGAGGAAGTTGGCCCAATGCAGTGAAGCTGAATAAGGAAGTTGCAGTGAAATGTAAGCAGTGAAGAGGAAGTAAACCAACCCCACTAAAAAGTAATCAAACACAAAGAAAGGCAAACAGTGTAACATCAAAGAGGAAGAAGTCACAGTCCCAGTCAGACATCAGAAAGGAAGATATCCAACCCAGTAAGACATCAGAAAGGAAGAAAATCCCCCCCAGTAAGACATCAGAAAGGAAGAAATCCAACCCAGTAAGACATCAGAAAGACAAAAGACCTCAAACATCAAAGATAAAGTAAGCCAACCTACTAATACATCAACATGAGGTAGGTCAACTTGGTAAAATGTCAAACACAAGGCAAACACAGAAAAACATCAAAGAGGAACAAGCAGCCAACGCAGTCAATGTTTAAAAGGAAGCAGGCCTAGATGGTGACATATAAAGTAGGAGTGGACAGACATAGTGAATGTCAAAAGAAGGAAATAGGCTACGCAGTAAATGTCTGTAAGGAAGTAGTCTATGAGTAAATGCTATGCAGTAAGGAAGTAGGAAGTATACGCAGTAAATGTCTAAAAGGAAGTAGGCCTATGCAGTAAATGTCTAAAAGGAAGTAGGCCTATGCAGTAAATGTCTAAAAGGAAATAGGCCTACGCAGTAAATGTCTAAAAGGAAGTAGGCCTATGCAGTAAATGTCTGTAAGGAAGTAGGCCTACGCAGTAAATGTCTGTAAGGATGTAGGCCTACGCAGTAAATGTCTGTAAGGAAGTAGGCCACGCACAGTAAATGTCTGTAAGGAAGTAGGCCTACGCAGTAAATGTCTGTAAGGAAGCAGGCCTACGCAGTAAATGTCTGTAAGGGAAGTAGGCCTACGCAGTAAATGTCTGTAAGGAAGCAGGCCTACGCAGTAAATGTCTGTAAGGAAGCAGGCCTACGCAGTAAATGTCTGTAAGGAAGTAGGCCTACACAGTAAATGTCTGTAAGGAAGCAGGCCTACGCAGTAAATGTCTGTAAGGAAGTAGGCCTATGAGTAAATGTCTGTAAGGAAGCAGGCCTACGCAGTAAATGTCTGTAAGGAAGCAGGCCTACGCAGTAAATGTCTGTAAGGAAGTAGGCCTACACAGTAAATGTCTGTAAGGAAGTAGGCCTATGCAGTAAATGTCTGTAAGGAAGTAGGCCTACACAGTAAATGTCTGTAAGGAAATAGGCCTACGCAGTAAATGTCTGTAAGGAAGTAGGCCTACACAGTAAATGTCTGTAAGGAAGTAGGCCTACGCAGTAAATGTCTAAAAGGAAGTAGGCCTATGCAATAAATGTAAGGAAGTAGGCCTATGCAGTAAATGTCTAAAAGGAAGTAGGCCTATGCAGTAAATGTAGGAAGTAGGCCTATGCAGTAAATGTCTAAAAGGAAGTAGGCCTATGCAGTAAATGTAAGGAAGTAGGCCTATGCCTAGCAGTAAATGTAAGGAAGTAGGCCTATGCAGTAAATGTAAGGAAGTAGGCCTATGCAGTAAATGTCTAAAAGGAAGTAGGCCTATGCAGTAAATGTAAGGAAGTAGGCCTATGCAGTAAATGTAAGGAAGTAGGCCTATGCAGTAAATGTAAGGAAGTAGGCCTATGCAGTAAATGTTTAAAAGGAAGTAGGCCAGAATGGTGACATGTCAATGCGGAGTGGACAGACGTAGTGAGTGTCTTCTTCTTTGGCGTACGCAGGCTGATACTCCTGCAGATACTGCCTGTATAGATTGGCAAGGATTAATCCTATCTATCCAACAGAGGGAGTGGAGTTTTCTGTGTATGACCATTTTTATATCCCACCATTAAAGCAGCCATACTCCAACTTAGGGGAAGTAGTGAGAATCAAAAGGAGGAAGTAGGCCTAAACAGTAAATGTCTGTAAGGAAGTGAGCCTATGCAGTAAATGTTTCAAAGGAAGTAGGCCGGAACGGTGACATATTAATGCGGAGTGGACAGATGGAGTGAATGTCAAAAAGGAGGAAGTAGGCGTAATCAGTAAATGTCTGTAAGGAAGTAGGCCAACACGGTGAAACATTAACGAGGGAGTAGAGTGATGTAGTGAATGCCAAACGAGGAAGTGGGCCTATGCAGTACATGCCTTAAAGGAAGTAGGAGGCTGGAGCAGAGAAATATGAATGAGGGAGTATACCGCTTTAGTCAGTGTCAAAAGATGAACTAAAACCAATGCAGTACATGTCTTAACTCAATCGAGTCTTGTCAGAAGCAGGTTGCTGACACTGTTCACATCACCAGAAGGCGTGTCGGCACATACTTCCGACAGAGTCTGACGATTTTTAAATCATCCTGCCTTTTATTAAAGGGCAATAAATCTCATTTCAGGGACAGCTTAGGGCCTTTTTTTTTGCAGTTCCTTCCCTTAGAGTGTTCTTCGTGTATTTTGTGGTAGTTTTGTATGGATTTGAATTGTCCTACTCTCAGTTCCCGCGATCATACAATTTTGAACACGACCACACGATTTTGAGTGGATCAAGCATTTTGTGGTCAAGTTCTTGTGTTTTATGCAGTTGTCATAAATATACTGTTCTCTGTAGGTCATTTCCAGTGCTCAAAAATGTAACTGAACTTGTGTGGGAGGATAGAGAGCATGAAGAAGTGGATTACAGTATGCACAAAAAATTTTGTTTTTCTGCAATTGTGTATCATTTTGGATTACTTACACATCATTTAAACTGTGTGGATTCCTTGCTGAAGGTAAGCATCTTTTTATAATAATATATTGTTTCTTCTATCCAATGGTGTATGTTTCATGCTCCTAGGTGAAGTGGTTGATTTTTATGATTTTTTGAAAATTGCCAAAAATGTGTGATCTGAGGGACAAACTGGTCCATTTTGGCTGTGACTTGATTGAGTTAAAGGAGGTGAGACAGTACAGTGAAACATAAAAGAGGAAGTAATCACAAAACGAAATTTTTCCCTTTGATGATATGTCATCTCCAACTGAACCTCAACTTGTAAACTTTAAACATATATCAACACGAGTCTATTTGAAAACTAGCGCTTGTAGATGATGTGAACAATCATGACATTAACTCTTTCATTCCTACTTTTCTATGAACCATTACTTCCTCTTGTTCCAAGATTCTTATAATACAAGTATTCCCCCTTCATTCCTGGATTTAGAGAGAAAAAAAGAAGAAGTGTAAAGTGAGAACTGCCCAGTATGCAGAAGCAAACCGGCCAGAATAGAGCAGTGACCACTTTCCCACGCTGTAGGGGTCGTTTGGCATCCATTCCATTCATAAACACTGCGCAAGCGACCCAGTTGTGACCTGTACCAATGACGTGACTCTCGTGAAGTTCAAAGCGCTTACGCGTGAAGTTCAAAGCGCTTACCACAAGAGCTGATTTTCCCCGGCTGCAGGAAGGAAAGCAGGATTTTTGTGCTGCCCGGTTTCCAGGCTGCAGGAAGGAAGGGTACGATTTCTGCAAACCGGAAAACCAGGCTGTAGGGATGAAGTGATGAAAGAGTTAAATGACAAGTGTGCCCACAATGGCGCTGGATGGGCACTCTGACCCTTCTTTTTCTCATGCTTACTGGTAGCTCTAACCCAAATATTGTTCATTGAA
>JADBJO010006816.1:0-12500 GCA_016801955.1 Conus betulinus
CTCCAAGCGGTCCTCAACATGACTGACAAGAGGGACATGCTCCTCCTCGCTCAGAAAGGGCTTGAAAGCCTAGGCTGGAACAGAGCCCAAGAAGACCGGTAAGAATGTCTGCAGCTCCTACGTGGAAACTACGCCTGCTAGGACTTTCAGAGGTGATAATGGTTGTGGTCCCCTGCCAGCACTCTCTCAATGAGCATAAAAACAAAACAGGATGGACACGGTGCTACCCCCAAACAGTGTCACAGCTGGTACACTGTATTCTAGTGGAGATTCGGAACAAGGCTGACATCACCAAGATAAAACAAAGACATTTTCCATTAGATGACATTGGTAGTGACCACGACTTTGTCATAAAGTACGCTTGAAAAACGGTAAGGAGTGAAATATATCCGTCTGAAATTCAACATTGACAAACTGAAAATTTGCGTTCCTGCTTAACAAGCGTAAGAGACTGCAGGAGGGAAATTCGCCCTCACTAAACTGCTGAAAGAACATCTCGAAGACCTTAACAACAATTCGGAGTGATGTGTGAAACAAGCAGATTTCTTAAAGTGGGGGGGGGGGGGGGGGGGGGGGGGGGGGGGGGGGGGGGGGGAGAGAGAGACCATTGAAATTGAAACACTGAACCTCAAACAGTATTTTAGATATATGTGACTCTAGAAGGAGATTAACCACCACCCCCCCCCCATGAGGACCGGGGTGGGGGATATAGCCATGAAAAAGAAGATCAGTGAAGGAAGTAAAAAAATGCTAACAAAACCTGGATCGATCACAAGTGAAGGGCATTGACAAAACTTAGATTTCAATGACACAAAGAAAGCTTTGCTTTTAAGATTGTGAAAGACATGACCAGACAAAAGCCATGTCAACAAGCTGTCTCACACACGAAATAGGTGGACTGTGCATTGCTCTGAACTATACGACAAACAGAGCAAAGGAGATTCAAATGTGCTAAACCGTACAGGATCTGTTACATGAGGAAGACTTTTCAATTCTCCACGAAGAAGTCGTAGACACAGAGAAATGGCTGAAATGTGGGGAAGGATGCAGGCTTCAACAACAACATAATTGTAAGACTCTTGAAACATGGCGGAGATCCAGTTACTGACATCCTGACTGCCACCTGCACACCGGGTAGTGGTCCACGCCAAGGTCTCAATCACTTATCGTCACTCATCCCAAAGAAGACAATCTCCAGCATGTCAGACTTATCACACTATTAGTTTGATCAGCCATGCCTGTAAAGCAAATGCTCACAATTATTCTGAATAGACTACATCCGAAAGGAAATGACATTCTTGCTAATAAAAAAAAATTCCAGCTAGATTCCGCAAAGGCAAAAGCACCACCAAAAAGATTGTTAACCTGCGTACCCTTTGCGAAAGGCATCTCCAACACCAGAGGTGGTTGTATTACGTGTTAATTGATTTCAGAAAGGCGTCCGACGAAGTCTGGCAAGTAGGCGCAATGGGCCACATTACAGAAATTTTACATAAGGCGAAATCTGATCAACACCATTCAGCAACTGTACCCCCAACAACTGGTACACTGCTCACGTAAGGTGCTATGGGACAGTATTCCATGGTTCAATTGGAGTTCGTCAGGGCTGTCATCTCTCTCCCTCAATTTTTAACATATTCTTGGCACGCATCAAAGCTGATGCCTTTGAAGATCATGTCGACACAATCAGCAGCGAAAGAGGAACTATCAAAACATTGGATTTGCTTGCTGATGGCATCGATGGGGTTGGTAGGCAGAGAACGAAACTCGCCAAACTTGTGGGCACTATGGATGAAACATCAACAAGGTATACAGAAATAAGCGACGAGAAGACCCGTTTATCGGCCGGCTACAAATCCACAGTCAATGCTGTTTAACTATCCATGGACAGAAACTAGAAACTGCTCAACCTGCTTACCTCGGTTTCATCATTAACTACGATGCATCCCAATCAGAAATCCTCTCAAGAGCAGCAAAAGCACAACTACCACTGTTCAGACTAAACCTAAAAAAGGGAAAGACAAAAGCCTCCATAAAATTCAAGATCAGACTCCTGGGTGTGCAGTTGTGTTCCATCTTCCTGTATGCATGCAAAAAAACACACCTTCACAACGGTTCTGGAAAGAAAAAAGTACGTGCCTGAAGTGAGGTACCACAGCAAGATACTTAACAGCAGACGTGCAGACCAAATTATCAATTGAAAAGAGCGTCAAATCATCAAGCCGTACATCGATACGAAAATTTACTGGAAACAATTTACGAAAGAAAACGGAAGGAAGGATAGGAAAAAAAAACGAAAGATCGACAACATTGCAGAATGTACAGAGAAAAAAAAATTGCAGAGACCCTGATGATCTTTTCTATTATATAGCATCCAGATACCTGTATCATACATTCAATGACTTTCAGACATGTTATTTATTTCACGTTGATTATTTCTAAAGATTTTTCGTTATGGTCTGGGGAGAGGTGAAAATGATCCACGTACGTGTATTTCTCCAGATGCATTTTGTAGTGTTAGTTACACCTTTGTTGCGAAGAGCTACAATTGAAGACTTGGTTTCAAGTATTCAAAGGCATCAAGAAGACACTGGGCTGGAACACTTGCTCCTTTTTCCCAATTTTCACACACACATACACACACACACACCACGCACACGCACGCACACACACACACACACACACACACACACACACACACACACACACACACAAAGGCACGCACTTGCGCAAAT
Source organism: Conus betulinus (assembly GCA_016801955.1). Classification (NCBI taxonomy): domain Eukaryota; kingdom Metazoa; phylum Mollusca; class Gastropoda; order Neogastropoda; family Conidae; genus Conus; species Conus betulinus. The sequence continues at coordinate 2,736 of JADBJO010006816.1, forward strand.
ACACGCACGCGCGCGCGAGCGCGCTAGAGCGCACTCAAGCACTCACGCAGAGAGAGAGAGAGAGAGAGAGAGAGAGAGAGAGAGAGAGAATCAATTCTGAAATCTCTCAGAGGCCCTCGAACACTAGTCATAAACAACGAAGCGTAAACAAAATGAAATAGATAAATCGCACAGGCTGATTGGTATGCGCCATTAAATTGTCCCTCAACAGTAAATTTGTGGCCAGTGACAAGCTGCGATGCACAAGGACGTCGTAGGTCTCTTCAGAAGGGAGGGGAGAGCAATGCTGTGGGGAAGGGGTGAGAGGACAAATGGGAAGGAGTGAGGGGCTGGGGAGATGAGGCTGGGGACACCCACTCAACATTTCTCTGCACTCTGTTCCCATGTTCTCTTTACTCTCTTTTTGGTTTTTTTTTTTTTTTTCTCTCCCAGACTGGTCACATAATGTCCGCTGAAGGGTCAGCATTCTTCTGAATTCTTCCACTAAGTCAGTATTAACTGGGTTTGAATGTATGTGTTGTATGGAGTAATGTAGTATTTCGGCGATGAGTACGTAGGCTTAATCGTAGGTTGTCCACAGGAAGGGCAGTGCGAGTGGGAAGTGAACAGGCAGTGATGTCCTTTCCTTTTGAATTTGGTAAACACCAGTGACCTATGTCTCAAAGGAAATTTTTTTAGATGGTACATCTCTCTCTCTCTCTCTCTCTCTCTCTCTCTCTCTCTCTCTCTCTCTCTGCTAAGAGTGAGAGCAACGCTGAGGAGAAGAAAAATCACATTTAAAGCTGAGATTAATCCTCTGAAGTCTATTGAGCTCGGGCAATAAAGCGAGGGGTATGCACAAAAGATCACACGAGAAGAAAGGTTTTTTTTTTCCCTCCCTGAAATCTGGCATCATGCCAGCACCAATGACCTAATCTTCCACTTCAGTTATTTCACATGTGTCGGTCAGGGCCCCCTCACACTCTTTACTGCCATCAGTCTGCAGCAGTGCGGGAAAAAAGGAGGAGGATTCTTCAACTCTTCATTCGTTTTATCGTTATTGATCCTGTAGCTACCCATCTCAAGTTCTCAAGTGGGTTTTGTTTTCCTTTTCATACCAACTCGTACCCTATCCCTCCTCTCCTCCTCCGAGTAGTCCATCCTCACACTCCACTCTTCACCATCCCTGGTGTCCATCTACCCTGCCTTTTCATTACCCCCCGCCTCTTTGTTTCCCAGTGTCAATATTCACTGATGAAAAGGCATGGATGCAGCTGACTTGCCCTGCATTACAGTCATGAAGTTTAAAGAGATGAGGTTTTGTTGGCAAGGGTTCCACGTTGACGGAGAGAAGAGGAGACGAACGAAGAAGACAGTGAGCCTGTATGACGTTGTGTCTTCAGAAGCGATACTGTCAGATCCATTACACATCAGAGAGATGCACATACACTGTCACGGAAATCTTAAATCAGCATATCGCTTTAATGCTGAAGCGAAGCGCAAGGAAAAATAATATTTCTAACTTTGATTCATTTTGGTTGATGTTCTTTGATTTTTTTCCCTGCAATCTTATGACAGCTCTTACTGATTAAATTCTGTTCGTAGATTGTATGCTGAAAACGTATTTGTTTAATGTGCTGAGCTTTTATTATAAAGATTTTGTGTGAGTTTGTTTCTTTCTTTCATTTTTTTATTGGAGGAGGGGGGGGGGGGGGGTTCAGGTGACTGGGGAGCAGCTCTTCTACATGCAAAAAAATACATTTTTATTGGCAAAGCATCAACTATAATAAGACTAACAACAACAACAGCAACAAACAAAACATGATCTTATCATACATAAGTAAACAATAATCTCTCAATATAAATTCATGCAAATGCAGGATATATCTTTTGCTGGTTATTCTTCAAAGGAACATATCTTGTTGCATTACTTATCTCCATGCTAAAGAAAACTACTGTAATAACATCAATAACACAGTGTTATGATCATGATTATCATCATCATCATTATCAGCAGCATCATCATCATCATCATCATCATCATATTCATCATCATCATCATCATCATCATCATTTTCATGATGATGATCATCAACATCATTTCCCATGATCATCATCATCAACATCATTACATAATACACACCCTTAGCTACAAATTTTCCAGCAAATGCATTCCACTGTTTTTTACAGAGAGAGAGAGAGAGAGGAGAGAGTGAGAGAGAGAGGCACACACATGCGCATGCACGCACGCATAAACTCACGCGCACGCATGCACACTCACTCACCCATTCATACACACACACAACTTTCTCTCTCTCTCTCTCTGTCTCCCCCCCCCCCTCTCTCTCTCTCTCTCTCTCTCTCTCTCTCTCTCAAAAAGAGGGAGCAGCTCTACAAATTACAAAAACACATTAAAACCGTAAATCAATCCTCTGAGGTCTCTTGAACTCAGGCGATAAAGCAAGTGTGGGCAAAAAGAAGGCACAAGGGGAAAACTTTTCCCCCTCCTTAAACTCCTGCAGCACAGCTGAGCAAATGACTCTGATCTTCCACATCACTTCCACCTCATGTTTTGTTGGGGACCCTGTAACATTCTTTATTGCCGTCAATTTGTAGCAGTGTCGGGGGGTGGGGGGGGGGGGGGGGGGGGGTGGGAGGCTGGCTCCTTACGTCTCTTCATTCGTTTGATCGTGTCTGTTATTGATCCTGTAGCCACACATCACAAGTGCTCTTTCACACCCTAAACCTCCCCCTCCCCTTAGTCGTCCGCCCCTGCTCTACCCTCTTCACCATCCCAGATGGCCACATGCCCTCCTCCCTTTCCCTATCATGACCACACTGTCCCTGTTCCCAGTGTCAATATTGACTGATTTGAAATGCCTGGACACAGCTGGTTTGCCCAGCATTGCATTACTGGAGTTTAAAGAGATGGCATTGGTTGGCGAAGGCTCCACGTTGACCCAGAGAAGAGAGGGTGAATGAGGAAGATGATGAGGGCGGTGTGACGTTTTTTTACTTCTGAGACAGTATTGCCAAATACTTAAACATTCAAACGTGAGTACCCATGTTGTCATAAACATTGCAGAAAGACGGAAAACGAAAAAACTCAAAATGTGAATATCTTTCCGAAAGAAAATGAAATGAATCCACTAAAATGGAAGCCACCAAGGTATTTGGTTCACAGGAGGTTATCAAAAATGACAGAAATCAACACAGCAGATAATTTATTGAAGTCAAACAATTGTTTAACGTTTGGTCAAAGATTATATATGTACACCCCTAGGCAGGATTGTAGTACTGAAGTCCATGATTCTTTCCAAGCTCATATACCTATGGATTCTGTCGCCTAATCCTCCAGAAGATGAAATAAATCAGCTTCAGAAAACATGTTTTGAATTTATATGGATTAAAAAAAAATGACAAGACAAGATCAAAAGGAAATACGCAGTACATGCTGTTGAAAATGGAGGAATAGGCGTTCCACACATTTAAGCAAATAAATACAAGCTTTAAAAACTGACCTGGTTTAAAAAGAATATACACGACAAATTCAAAATGGAAAACAATATTAAGTGCTATGTTGCCAGAAATAGATTCATTTGACATCTACGGACCTAGAAAATTTCTCAGCAAAAAAAAAAAAAAAAAAATCAACAAATTTTGGAAAGACGTTTTCACTTCGTATGTTGATTTTGCAGATCAAGTATTTTTAAACAATTCAATGAGGTGTTAGCAGAACCTTTATTCTATAATGATAAGTTTAGAGTTTGAAATGACGTCATTAATTTTAAAAACTGGATAGCAAAACAGATATTCCTAGTTAAAGATATTGTCAATTAATATGGACGTTTTCTCGATTATAACACCTTTTCTGAAAAAATATGATATCACTGTAAATTACCTCGAGTTCATGGGCTGTATATCATCAATAAAAGGTAATTTAAGAAGTGCAAATATCAAAGTAACGAACAATAACTGTAATCTAAGAACGAAAGCACTGGAAATAATATCAAGCGTTAAAAAGGGATCGAATTTTTTTTTTACAGCACTCTCATGGAAAAAATAACAATATTTGATATAAGCTCCTTTGCAAAATGGGAAGATAAATTAAAAATTGTGGTCGACTGGGGAAAAAAAAAAAACATGAAACAAGTGAAACAATTAAAGAAATTAAATTAAAATGGTTCCAAATAAGAGAATTTCTCACAATATTTTGGTTACAAATTGTATCTTAAAGAGGATGGGAATTCTTACCATTGATCTGTGTTCATTTTATGAATCCGTCACCGATTCAGTTCAACATTACTTGTGGCAGTGGCAGTTTGCGAAACATTTCTGGGGTGGAGCTAGAAAAAAATATTAAAAGAAAGATGTAAACATTGCAGCAGAATGGAGTTTAATGTGGAGCTGGTTCTATTCGGAAATGATGAACATACAAAAACTGATGAAGTTTTTGAACACATTATCTTATGGGCTAAACATATATATATACAGATGCAGAATAAACAAAAAAAACCTACTGTCAATCATTTTTTTGAGAGAACTTAATAATATATATAGGGTTGAAAAATATATGCATTATTCAGAAATGAAATACATGAAATTTGATAGAAAATGGTATCCTTATGAAAAACTAACTGTTATGTCTAATGGAATGAGTTAGACGACGAGGAGGGAAAAAGAAAAAGAACGAACAAAAAGTAGTCGGGGGTAAAAAGTAGCTAAATGAAATTAAAAAAAAAAAAAAAAAAAAATATGTGTATGCATGTGAAAAAACAATTCTGACACACCCCTTTTACCCTGTTTGGCCAGGCATACTGGACGTATTCATTCCTCGAGTGCCCCATGAACGAGAAAGAGTTAAGGTTGTACGTTTGTGACCTTTCTCTTTTCTTTTATTCGTCGTTGATTATTGAATAGACTATTTGATTTTTTTTCATGTGTTTATACCTTTTTTTTTCCCCTTCTTACCCCTATTCCCCCCTTGATTTAGCGTACCCGTTTGTATGATGTTTATTGTATGTTATGTTGATTATACCTTTTGTTATTAATGTTTGAAAATCTTTTTTTTTTTTAATTAAAAAAAAAAAAAAAATCATACACTAACAGCAATGACCTGCAATTTGAGAGGGGCAGTCATATGAAACTGACATGGAAAACAGATTATCCGCAATATGCCACCACATGGAGAATTTGCTTTATTTTCTAAATGACTGTAATTTGTTTTTTGACCAGCAACGCAATGGCCTCGTGGTGAGAGTTGGAAAAAAAATCCGTCACAGACCTATATTACATAGACATATGAAACACACCGTGAGGTCATGTTGATTGATTGCAATCAATCCTCAGCTGCCCGATGTATTTTGCGACGTTTCACTATCCGGGAGACATGAATAAAATCCTTGTATCACCTGAGTCTCGCTACCGTCGGTTTCATGCTATTGCAATCTTCTGGCGAGTGATGATGAAGTTCGAATGACGTCATACAGGAATGAGTTTATAAAGTCTTTGACGTCAGGTAGTTTTCCTTTCTGCTAGTTTTCTTTTTTTTTTTTTTTTTCTTTTTTCTTTTCGTGCCTGCATTTTGATATATAATTCTGTTTTTTTTGTTCAATGCATCTTTTCTTATGCAAGGCTATTTGAAGCTTTTCTTCTATGCATAGATTGCATTGTCCACTCTCTTTCTTCTATCAGTGTTGGACTTTCTCAGGATCTCCCATGTGATGGAGTGGTCAATGGTCTTTCTTTTTAGTTGCCAAAACATACTTCGAAAGCTCAGTGTCATTACAATATTTTTCATTCTTGAATGATTTTGTGTGGTTTTCTGTTGTGTGACCTGATGATTGCCTTCATGTTTTTCATGCAAATAGCTGATTTTTAGCGTATTTCTGTTGAAGATGTTGTGAAGTTTGCTTTGTGGTGTAGGAAGTGTTTGTCGATGAGATATAGGAATTTTCGTCCTACATTCGTCTTTACGTTGGCACTGAATCACATGGGAGATCCTGAGAAAGTCCAACACTGATAGAAGAAAGAGTGGACAATGCAATCTATGCATAGAAGAAAAGCTTCAAATAGCCTTGCATAAGAAAGGCAATAGCATGAAACCGACGGTAGCGAGACTCAGGTGAAAAACTTGTTTCAATATATATATATATATATATATATATAATGCTGAACAATTATACATATATATATATATATTATATATATATATATGTGTGTGTGTGTGTGTGTGTGTGTGTGTGTGTGTGTGTGTGTGTGTGTGTGTGTGTGTGTGTTGGCACAGCATAAACAGTAGTGAAGTTTAAAAACAACAATAGCAGCAGTGACACATTACGGTTTTATCATTTGAAATTAGGTAATACTCCATCAATACAAACCATGAGTTCGTGCGTTTACTTCTTGTCATTTTTTTTTAATAAACATCACTTGTTGTTCTATATATCTTTGTACTAAAAATGATTCTGATCATAATAAAATTAACAACCATAAAGATCACTACTATGATCATAATTATAACACCATCACCATCGTCATCGTCATCATCATCATCATCATCATCATCATATGATACATACCCTTTAAAAAAAATTATTCCCATGAATTATTTCTATTCCCACACACACAACACACACACACACACACACACACACACACACACACACACACACACACACACACACATGCGCGTGTGCGCGCGCTTGCATGATAAGATCCGCAGCGTCAGCAAAACATGTTCCAATGAATCATTCAATTGTTTACTCTCTCTCTCTCTCTCTCTCTCTCACACACACACACACACACTCACACACACACACACACACACACACACACACACACACACATACACACAAGCACACGCACACGCGCGCGCGAACAGAAAGAGATAGAGATCTTATTCTGCCTCAAACATGTATACAAAACATAAACATAGTGGGCGTTACCATCTAAATTATGTCTTTGGTTCTGCTCCTTATTGTTTTTTTTTTTTTTTGTTTGTTTTTTTTTTGGCATGTTTGTTTGTGTTCCCGATTTATTTATTGCATTACACTTATTTGTATACAGTGCGTAATTTCTTGTATATTTAAACATAGGCATAATATGCAGTAACACAATGATGCAGCTTGCCTTGTGCCATATGACGTCTGTTCAAAGCAGCACAACTTGGTTTAAAGTGGCAATGCATATTAAAGTAATAGCATAACACCTGTGGTCATGCTGTAACATTCTGATGATAACAACAAAAGCAAAAGCAACTCAGAGAGTAATCATCAAAGCAAATTTGACTTTAATAATTACAATAGTGTATAATCTTGGCACTAATGCTGAAAGACCAAGGACCATCTGCAATTTTCAGTTATTTTAAAAGGAGAACTGAAAAAAAACGTAAACTATGAAAAAAAAAAAACGAAAAAAAAACGGAAAACAAACCTTATGCTATGCACATATATCAACCCTCGCCAGTTTGCTCATCATCAGACGGTTGCCAGACCTGCGGTGAAAACTCATAAGAATCATTCAATTCTTTAACTAACTTCCAACCAGTTTCACTGACACGCCGTAACTGCGACAGTGACAATACTTGCTACCTGAGCAAGGAGTGTGCAGAACTAATACTCTACATGCTCCCTAAGTGTGATGCATAGGAAAGCCCGTGATTAAGGCTACAACAGACGTACTTCTAAGCACGCAGCTAGAACACTGTGTGTTCCTGGGTCTTGACTTTTCATCAGATGCACGTTATTGTTTATTCACTTCCATCATGTATTTCAGCCAACTTGTGTCTATGATTTCATAACGACACGTACTGTTCACTGGCTGTGTCACAGATGTTGACACTCTTCTCCTACTTCATAGGTCCTGTTGGGAAAGGGAGAGAAGGCTGGAGAAAGCCACTTTACCACTCTCTGCCCTCGGTTCCCGACTTCCGTTTATACACCCCATTTCCTTTCAGCCTGCCCAACTACTTCGTCTCGGTGGTTCGCCAGGATTTTTTGTTTTTAGATTTTTTTCCCCCAAAAAAACCAATACTAAGTGAGTGCGAGTTTTACGAAAGCCATTCTCTTGTGTTCTATGAGGGTAATGTAGTTTTATCAAAGATGAGTTCGGGGTGGGAATCGAAGGAAGTTCGATGACTCTGAGGTAAAGGGAGTGGTTCAGGAGACGGTCAGATTTCTCTCCCTTCAAGTTATACTAATACTAAAATACATCCTGAAAAACATGCCACACACACACACACACACACACACACACACACGCGCGCGCACACGGACGCACGCACGGACGCACGCACACGCACACGCACGTGCACGCTCCTACGCACGCATTCACGCAGTCACGCCTCCACGCACGCACAGAGAGAGAGAGAGAGAGAGAGAGAGAGAGAGAGAGAGAGAGATTGAGACAGACAGACTCTCTCAGAGAGATTTTTCTCTCTCTCTCTCTCTCTCTCTCTCTCTCTCTCTCTCTCTCTCTCTCTCTCTCTCTCTTTGAGCAAAAGCGAAGGCAGGCCACCCTGAAGGCAAATAAACCACCTTTCAACCTTCAATCAATCCTCTGGAGTCTCTTGAACTCAGGCAATAAAGCCAGAAGTCTGGGCGAAAAGGACGTGCATGAAGAAGGTCTTGTCCTCCCTGCAAAACCCGCAACACAAAAACAAATGACCTGTTCTCTCCCACTTTACTTATTTCTCATGTTTCTGCAGGGGGCCCCCATAACATTCTTTATTGCTGTCAATTTGTTGCCAATGTCATGTGGAGGAAAGACAGGAGAACCCCCTCACACCTCTTCATTCGTTTGATCTGGCGGCTATTGATTCTGATATTGACCCATCTCAAGGGGTCTTTCTTGGTCCACCAATCTCACACTAATCTTTTTTTTTTTTCTCACTCAATGTCCACTCTCCAGACGATTCACCCTTGTCCTATGCTTTTCCATTACCACCTTTTCCAGTGTCAATATTACTGGGTGAAATCCACAGACGTAGTAGCCCTGCGTTACGTTAGTGGAATTTAAATTGATGAGATGTGTTGGGAAGGGTCCCACGTTGACAGAGAGAAGAGTGGGCGAATAAGAAAAAGAGTACAGTGTAAGAACTGCGTGATATCATTTCCCAGTCAGACTGGTCACAGACTTGCACATCGGTCCTACGTTGACAGAGATAAGAGAAAACGCATAAGGAAGAGTATGATGATGAGAGTCTAGGTGATGTCGTTTCTCAAGCATACTGGTCACAGACTTACACATCGAAAGTGGCGTCCGCATAGCAACAGAAACATTGCAAACAGTATTGTAATGAAAAAGCCAATGTTGAAACCAAAGCTGAAAGAACTCATTTAAGCTGAGGTTCTCGCAGAATGTTCTTTGATTCTGGTTTTGTCGTTTGTTGAAAGTTTCTACTGTATTAAACTCTGTCTGCAGGTTTTGGTATTAAGACTTGTTTTTCAGTGTGATGTATTTCTTGTATATGTCTCGTGTTGTCCAGAGGTAACACTGTTCACTCTCTCTCTTCAGCATGATGCTGCACGAAAGAGCTCATAAGGATGAAACAGACACGGCTCCATGAAGACATTTAAAATACAAGGGTTTGGTTGATTTTGATTTTTCATTGTAGGAAAGTATGGATCATTTGTATAGTTATAATTCAGACAGTATAGTTTCCATACAAAGCAAATAATTTGTTCATATTTGTGATGTCGGCAGTGAGGTGTCAAGCACAATGTTAGAAGACACGTTCAAAGATGACCAGGCGGTGTCCACATCTGTGTCACAGACATTGGCAGGTGT
>JADBJO010006816.1:15000-32500 GCA_016801955.1 Conus betulinus
CTTGTCTTGTCTTGTCTTCTCTCTCTCTCTCTCTCTCTCTCTCTCTCTCTCTCTCTCTCTCTCTCTCTCTCTCTCTCTCTCTCTTTTCATGTGCCTTACGCAGCTTGATGACCTTATTTAATAATAAATGTCTTCGTTCTCATCACTGTCATGAAGAATAGTGAAATGGACGTTCGTGACTTATCTGATCCAGCGGAAATGATCTATTTCAGAGAATATGTGTGCCTGCTTGTGGCGCTTGTATAAATGATATATGTTATTAAGAAAAATTGCAAAGTCATTTTGAATGATGAAAACGTACGTAATTTTCCTTTTCTACTACATGGTTTCGAGTCCTAACATTTACATAAACGTTATCAGTTAGAAATTTTTGTTTATTTGCATTACTTTTTTTTCGGCGTTGCAAGTATTAATGTACACCGTTTTGACATAAAGGCTTTATGTAAGCCATTGTCAATAAAAACGTATCTGGAGCGTCTGAAGCCTCTCTCTCTCTCTCTCTCTCTCTCTCCTCTCTCTCTCTCTCTCTCTCTGGAAGAATGGGGACAACACTGAAGATAAAGAACATATTTTAAAATGAAATCAACCCTCTGAGGTCTACTGAGCTCGGCGAAATAAAGCAAGAATTGAGGGCCAACAGAACATGATAAGATGAATTGTTTCCCCTCCCTGACACCTGACCCCACACCACGACCTATGACCTCATCTTCCACTGTAGTTATTTCACGAGTTTCTAATGGGGCCCCCATAACATTCTTCATTGCTTCTGGTTTGTAGCAGTATCATTTGGGGGGAGGGGGGGAGGGAGGTGGAGACCCTTTACGCCTCTTCTTCCGTTTGATCATGTCTGTTATTGACTCTGTATCCACATGTCACAAGTGTTCTCCTTCTTTTTCTTCTTCTTCTTCTTCTCTTCTTATTATTATTATTATTATTATTATTATATTATTATTTTTGTTGATTATTGTTGTTGTTGTTATTATTATTATTATTATTATTATATATTATTGTTATTATCTTTTTATTATTATTATTATTATATTATCATCGTCATCATCATCATCATCATTATTTTTATGACTATTAAAATCATTACCGTTAATAGTACTTATGTAGGCCTATCCCCGGTCAGAGATCTCGCTCTAAGCTCTTTCTTTACCCACGTATTCTCACTCTCATCCTCGTCCTCCCCCAGTCACCCACCGTCACACTTCCCTCTTCACCATCCCACCTGGCCATCCACCCTCCTTCACTACCCTCTTATCATCATCACCCAGCCCATTTACCCCAGAGTCAATACTGGCTGACTGAAATTGCATGGACGCAACCGACCTAACCTGCATTACAGGAATGAAGTATAAGGAGATTAGCTTTGTCCACAAGGGTCCCACATAGACTAAGAGAAGGAAAGACGATGATGAGGGGGGGGCTGTGTGACATTGTCACTTCTGAAGCAGTATGGGCAAATTTCAAACATTAAAAATGATGTACAAATATTGTCACCTAAAAAAATTTGCCAAGAGGCCTAAAATAATATTGACATAAAACTAAAACGAAGAACTAGAAGAAAGTTTCATACCCCACTTTGACTCACTCAAGTTGATGTTCCTTCAGCGGTGCGTTGACATTTTTCGTTGCAAGTTTATGACAGAGTTAACTGTATCAAACTCTTTTTTGCTAAACTGTCTGCTCAAAACTTGTCTGTCTAGTGCACAAAGTTTTATGGTAAAGTTTCTTGACTGAGTTTGTTTCCTATTTCCATGTCTCCTCGGTTTTCAGACGGGGAGTAGAACCTCTCCTGTGTACGAAAATACAATTTTGTTTGCAATGAGTCGAATACGAGTAAGGCTAGCAAGACATAATTGAAAATCTATCAATGCAAACCGTGTTTTTCAAAATTTCAGTATATAATTTTGTCGTTATTGCTAAGTTCATACTCCGTAGTAAAATTCACTATGGTAACAACAAAAATAATACACTCTAATCATCATGATCGTTATCGTCATCGTCATTATCATCATCATCATTGTTACGATACCTACCCACCTTCATCTTCCTCATCATTTTCAGCAAATAAAATTCTGTTTGCGCGCGCGCGCGCGCGCGCACGCGTGCACACACACACACACACACACACACACACACACACACACACACATACACACACACACACACACATATACGTATATATATATATATATATATATAGATATATACATACACACATACACACACACACACACACACACACACACACACACGCACGCACGCACACACACACATGCGCACGCACGCACGCACGCAGCACACACACACACACACACACACACACACACACACACACACACACACACCACACACACACACACACACACACACATATGAGCACCATGCATGCACGCACATATACATGTTCTCTTTCTGTATCTGTCTGTTTTCTCTCTCTCTCTCTCTCTCTCTCTCTCTCTCTCTCTCTCTCTCTCTCTCTCTCTCTCTCTCTCTCTCTCTCTCTCTTAGAGGAAAAATTAAAGCAACACTGAAGACAAATAGAATGCCCTTTAAACCCAAATTAATCCTGTGAGGTCTCTTGAACTTGTGCAAAAAGGTATGCACAATGTGCAAAAAGGTATGTACAATGGGCAAAAAGGTCTGCACAGTGGGCCAAAAGAACCTGCAAGAAGAAAGTCTTGTTCTCTCTGAAAACCTGCAGCACACCAGAAAAAAATTACCTGACCTTCCACACCAATTATTTCTCATGTTTCTGTTGGGGTCCCCATTGCATTTTTACTGCTATCATTTGTTGCCAGTGTAATGTGGAAGAAAACATGAGGACCCCTCGACTCTTCATTCGTTTGATCGTGGCGTTTATAGAGATTTTGCAACCACACATCACAAATGTTCTTTCTTTTTCATCAGCTCTCACACTAATCCTCCCTTCTCCCCAACTCTACCATCCTCTCTCTGCCCTCTCCATCTTCCCTTCAGGCCATCAATCCTCCTTCCCTGTCTTTTCACTACCGGCCCGTCCATTTCTTTTCCAGTGTCAATATTGACTGCTTCCAGTGCACAGATCATTTGGCTTGCCCTGCATTACAAGAATGGAATTTAAGTGAAGTTTTCTCGACAAGGGTTCCACGCTGAGAGAACTTAAAAGGAATGAATGAGAGAGTGTATGATGATGAGAGACTCTGTGATGTTGTTGCTTCCCAAACTGTCTGGTCACATATACTTAAAAATCAAAGGAGAGAACGTGTCGCGACACAACCATTGCAGCCTGTAATATGATTAGACAGGAGAAATGCTATGCACCACTTTAACACATAGCTGATGTTCTTGTGGGTTGTTCTTTGTTGTTGTTGTTTTTTTTCATTTGTCGACAGTGTCTGTTGTATTCAACCCTGTCTGAAAAAGAAAGAATTCTTGATAGGATAATCTAGTTTTGCTGCATTTCATGCATAAAATTTAAAAAGACCTGTTTTATTTGTCGCTTTGATTTGGGTTTTAATTGTCGTTTATGTTATTGTCTGTGGGTGAGGGGCAGCTCTTCTATGTACAAACATTCTCATTTCAAAAGCGCCACATAAACGAATGTTACGACAACAACACCAACAGTAACTACAGGAGAATGTCCTTACCCACTCCCTAATTCCCTTCCCCATCCCACCACTGCTATTTCCATTTGTTATCTCCATGTATTGTGGCAAAAGGCCTATAGTGTCAAAAAATGTTCTGAGTTCTAGCTCTCTCTCTCTCTCTCTCTCTCTCTCTCTCTCTCTCTCTCTCTCTCTCTCCTGTGGAAGCACACTGATGACAAATAGTACACCTTCAAACCTTCAATATTCTGTGGTTCCTTGAACTTGGGCAAAAAGAACATCCCAAAAGAAAGCCTTATCCTCCCTGAAAACCTGCAGCAGGGCTGCAGAACAAATGACCTGACCTTTCACAACAATGATTTTAATCTTTCTGTTGAGACCCCTATAACATTTATTTATTGCTGTCAATCGATGCCAGTGTCATGCTGAAGAAAAACAGGAGAGCCTCTTAATCTTTCATCCCTTTGATCGTGGCGTTTCTTGATTGTGTAGCCACTCATCATGAGTAATTTTTCTTTTTCCACCAGCTCTCATACTAGTCCTTCTTCTTGCCCAGTGTACCACCCTGTCACTACCCTCTCCACCTTCCATCCTGGCCATCAATCCTCCTTCCCTGCCCTTTTCACTACTGGCCTGTCCATTACTTTTTCAGTGTCAATATTGACTAGTTCCAGAGCACAGACCCATCTGGCTTGCCCTGCTTTACAATAATACAATTTAATGATTCAAGTTTCTTTGCAAGGTTCACACGCTGAGCACATAAAAGGAAACTAATGAGGAAGAGTATGATGATACGAGACTCTGTGATGTTGTAACTTTCCAAACTGTCTCGTCATATTTTTAAAACACAAAAGGAGAAAACGTGTAGCAACACAAACATTGCTATGCGCCACTTTAACTCCCAGCTGATGTTCTTGTGCATTATCTTTGGTTCTTTCTTCATTCGTCGACAGTGTCTACTGTATTCAATTCTGTCTCAAGAAGAAAGAAGTCTTGATAAGATAATCTAGCGTGTCATATTTCATGTATAAAATCTTAAGTCCTGTTTTATTTTGTGTTTTCATTTGGGTTTAATTGTTGTTCATGTTATTGCTAGTGGGAGAAGGGCAGCTCTTCCATGCACAAGCATTCTTATTTCAAAAGCATCACATAAAAGAATGCTAGGACAACAACGGCAAGTACAACAGAGCATTCCATACCTCCCCCCACTCCCTAATTCCCTTACCCATCCCACCACTGCCATTTCCTTTTGTCATCTCCATGTATTGTGGCCAAAGGCCTATAGAAATTAACATTTTCTGAGTTCTGATCTCTCTCTCTCTCTCTCTCTCTCTCTCTCTCTCTCATCTCTCTCTCTCTCTCTCCTCTCTCTATCTATCTATCTATCTATCTATCTCTCTATCTATCTCTCCTCTCCCCTCTACTCTCCCCTCCCCCCCCCTCTATCTCTGTCATCCTCTCTCTCCTCCTCTCTCTCTCTCTCCCCTCCCTCTCCCTCTCTCTCTCTCCCTCGTCTCCCCCCTCCTCTCCCCCCCCCCCCCCCCCCCCCCCCCCCCCTTCTGTGGAAGCACACTGATGACATATATTACACCTTTAAACCTTCAATCAATCTTCTGTGATTCCTTGAACTTGGGCAAAAAGAAGATGCAAGAAGAAAGCCTAAGCCTCCCTGAAAACCTGCAGCACACACCCAAACAAATGACCTGACTTTTCACACCAGTTATTTCAATGTTTCTGTTAGCATCCCTATACCATTCTTTATTGCTGTCATTTGTTGCCAGTGTCGAGAGGAAAAAAAAAAAACAGGAGAGAGCCCTTAATGTCTTCATTCCTTTGATCATGGCGTTTATTGATTTCGTAGCCACGCATTACAAGTGTTCTTTCTTTTTCCATCAGCTCACAGACTAGCCCTTCTCTCCCACTCATGCCACCCTCTCACTCTCACTTTTCACCTTACCTCCTGGCCATCAATCCTGCTCCCCTATCTTTTTGTTACTGGCCTGTCCATTTCTTTCCCAGTGTCAATATTGACTGGCTCCAATGCACAAATCATCTGGCTTGCCCTGCATTACAGTGAACGAATTTAAAGAGTTGAGTTTCTTGGCAATGCTCCCATGCTGAGCGCACAGAAAGAAACGATGAGGAAGAGTATGATAATGAGAGACTCTGTGATGTTGTCACTTCCCAAACTGTCTGGTCACATACTTAAAAACATCGAAGGGAGACGTGTAGCAACACGACCATTGCAAACCATTATGCGATTTGACAGGAGAAATGCTATTCACCACTTTAACTCACAGCTGATGTTCTTGTGCATTGTTCTTTGATTCTCTCATCATTTGTTGATAGAGTCAGTCTACTGTATTCAATTCTGTCTCAAGGGTAATCTAGTGTGTTGTATTCCATGTACAAAATCTAAAGCGCTGTTTTGTTTGTTGTTTTCATTTGAGTTTTTATTGTGGTGTATGTTATTGTTTGTGGGTGAGGGGCAGCTCTTACACATATAAACATTCTTGTTTCTAAAGTGTTATATGATAGAATACTACTACAACAACACTGACAGTAACTACAACAGAGCATTCCTTACCCACCCCCACTCCCTAATTCCCTTCCCCAGCCCCACCAGTGCCATTTCCATTTGTTATCTCCATGTGTTGTTAGCAACGGCCTATAGCATTAAAACTTTCTGTGTTCTGAGCTCTCTCTCTCTCTCTCTCTCTCTCTCTCTCTCTCTCTCTCTCTTCTGTGGAAGCACACTGAAGAGAAATAAAACACCTTTAAACCTTAAATTAATCTTCTGTGGTTCCATAAATTGCACAAAGAACGTCCAAGTAGAAAGACTTAGCATCCCCAAAAACCTGCAGCACACCAGAATAAATCACCTGATCTTTCACATCAATTATTTCAGTGTTTCTGTTTGGGGCCCCTATAACATTCTTTCTTTCTGCCGTTCGTAGCCAGTGTCGTGTGGAAGAAAAAACACAAGAGCTCCTCACACCTCTTCATTCGTTTGATTGTGGCGTTTATTGATTTTGTAGCCACACATCACAAGTATTCTTTCTTTTTCCATCAGCTCTCACACTAACCTCCCTTCTCCCCCAGGCTACTACCCTCTCACTGCCCTCTCCACCTTCCCTCCAGGCCATCAATCCTCCTTCCCTGCCCTTTCACTACCGGCCTGTCCATTTCTTTTCCAGTGTCAATATTGACTGGCTTCAAATGCACAAATCATCTGGCTTGCCCTGCACTACAGTGAACGAATTTAAAGAGTTGAGTTTCTTGGCAATGGTCCATATTGAGAACATGAAAAGGAAATGATGAGGGAGAGTATGATGATGAGAGAAGCTGTCACGTTGACACTTCACAAACCGTCTGGCAGCATACTTAAACATCAAAAGGAGAGAACATGTAACAAGACAACTATTGCATACTATTTTGTGATTTGACAGGAGAAATGCTATGCACCACTTTAACTCACAGCTGATGTTGTTGTGTACTGGTTTTTTGGTTCTTACTTCACTTGTTGACAGTGTCTACTGCGTTCGACTTTATCTCACGAGAGAGAGAAGTCTTGATAAGATAATCTACTGTGCTGTATTTCATGTAAAAATTTAAGTGTTGTTTTATTTGTTGTTTCCCTTTAGGTTTTAATTGTCGTTCATGCAATTGTTTGTGAGAGAACAGCTTTGCCATGTATAAACATTCTTCTTACTTCTAAAGTGTCACATAATAGAATGCTAGAATAACAAAACTAACAAACTACAACAAACCATTCCTTACCCACCCCCACTCACTAATTCCATTTCCCTGCCCAGCCACTGCCATTTCCATTTGTTATCTCCATGCATTGTTGCCAAAGGACTGTAGACTAAAATTCACTGAGTTTTGAGCCGCCCCCCCCTCCCTCCCTCCTCTCTCTCTCTCTCTCTCTCTCTCTCTCTCTCTCTCTCTCTCTCTCTCTCTTCTGCAGAAGCACACTGAAGACAAATAAAACCTTTAAACCTTAAATCAAACTTCTGTCGTGTCCTTGAATTTGGGCAAAAAGAATATCCAAACGGAAAGCCTTATCCTCCCTGAAAACGTACAGCACACCGAAGCAAATGACCTGATCTTTCACACAATTATTTCAATGCATCTGTTGGGACCCCAAACAACATTCCTTTTTTGCTGTGTTCTGGTGCTGGTGTCGTGTGGCGGAAAAAAACAGGAGGACCACTCACACCTCTTCATTTGTTTGACCATGGCGTTTATTGATTTTGTAGCCACACATCACGGGTGTTCTTTTTTTCTATCACCTCTCACACTAGTTATTCTTCTCCCCTAGTCTACCACCCCTCTCACTATACCCTTCCCCTTTCCTCTTGGCCATCCATCCTCCCTCCCTGCCTTTCCACTACCGGCCTGTCCATTTCTTTTCCAGTGTAAATATTGACTACTTCCAATGCACAGACCCATCTGGCTTGCTTTGCATTACAATCATGGATTTTCAACGAGTCAAGTTTCCTGGCAAGGACTCCACACTAAGAACAAGAACGGAAACGAATAAGGAAAGGTGTGATTATGACAGACTGTGTGAAGTTGTTGCTTCTCAGTTTGGTTGTGTTCTTTAACATCAAAAGGGGCGTATGCGCAGCAACACAACCATTGAAAACAGTAGTATGATTTGGACAGGAGAAATGCTGTGCACCACTGTAACTCATAGCTAATGTTTATGTGCATTGTCCTTTGATTCTTGCCTCATGTGTCGACAGTGTCTATTGTATTAAGGTCTGTCGCTAGATTATCTTGTCAAAGACATTTTTGTTGTTGTTGTTGGCTGTCGGCTGTATTTCATGTAAAAAAAAAGTTTTTAGTGCTGCATTGTTTGTTGTTTCAACTTGGGTTTGTGTTGTTGTTCCTGTTTGCGTTAGAGGGACAGTATTTCCATGTACAAAAGTTCTTATTTTGAAAGCATCAAATAAAACAATGCTACGACGACGACGACGACAACAACAACAACAACAACAACAACAACAAGAGCAACAACAAACAAAAGCATTTTTTTTTTTCGAATAAATCAATACTTTATGAATACCCATTTGATTAAAAAATTGAGACAATTTTTTTTTCAAATGAATGTCTGTTGCTATTGTGTCATTCATTTTTTTTTCAATAAAAGTATAGTACAGTGACAATATGAATAACAACATTATGACTCATTCTCCTCATCAACATATTCATAATAGTATGACTCATAACCACAGCAACACGTTTTCAAACCAATTTCTCTCTCTCTCTCTCTCTCTCTCTCTCTCTCTCTCTCTCTCTCTTTCATTCTCTCTCTCTCTCTCTCTCTCTCTCTCTCTCTCCCTCCTCTCCCTCTCTCTCTCTCTCTCACTCTCTCGACAAGAGTTAAAGCAACACTGAAGGCAGCTAAAGCACCTTTACATCTTAGATGAATCTTCTGAGATCTCTTGATCTCAGGCAAAAACGCAAAAAGTATGGGCAAGAAGAACATGCAAGAAGAAAGCCTTGTCCTCCCTAAAACCCTGCAGTAGACCAAACCAAATGACCTGATCGTTTGCAGCAGTTATTTAACATGCTTCTGTCAGGGCCCACATACAGTTCTTTATTGCTGTCGATTTGGTGCCAGTGTCGTGTGGAAGAACACCAGGAGGATCCTTCATACCTCTTCATTCATTTGATCGTAGCGGTTATTGGTTCTGTAGCCACGCATCACAAGTGTTCTTTATTCTTCCACCCATTCTCACGCTTATCCTTTTTTTTCTTTCCCAGTCTTCCATCCTGTCATTCCCATCTCCACCATCACTCCTGTCCATCGATCTTGCTCTTTCATTCCCGCCCCGCCCGTTTCTTTTCCAGTGCCAACATTGACTAGTTGAAATGCATAGACGCAGTTGGCTTGCCCTGCATTAGAGTAATTGAATTTAAAGATATGAGGTTGGTTAGCAAGGGTCCCATGTTAACACAGAGAGGAGAAGGTGAATGAGGAAGAGTATGACGATGAGGGGCTGTGTCATATTGCCATTTCTCAAGCAGGCTGGTCACATACTTAAACATCGAAAGGCGCGTACATGTAGCAACACAAACATTGCAAACAGCAATATAATTTAAATGACGACGTTGAAATCAAGGTAGGAGTGTTATTCACTAATTCAACTTATTTAAGCTGACGTTCTTTGTGGATTGTTCTTTGATTCATGTTTTGCCATTTGTTGATAGGTCCTACTGTATTAAACGCTGTCTCTTGATGATCTTATTGGATTTTTTTTCCAGTGTGCTGCAGGTCATGCATAGAATTTCAGTTGCTGTTTTGATTGTTGTTTTCATTTGAGATGTTATCATTGTTTTGGGGGGTGTGGGGGAAGGGAGTATTTCATCCTTATAAAAACTTCTTGTCAGGAAGGTGTCAAATGAAATGAACTTATTCTCTGTGAGTATACATATAATGAAAATTTGAAATAATTGTGTATCTGTTTTCACTTCAAATGAACTTCTGTTGTTGTCGTGTCATTCGTTCTTCTAGTACAAATGTTTATGATGGCAACAACAGTAAGAACAGTATTCATCATTAATATCATCAACATAGTCAACATAGTCCATATCCATATCCATAGCAACAATTTTCAAATCAGTTCATCCTACCATTTGTACTCATTTTCATCCAAATACACACAATGTCTTGTTCATACAAACAAACATAATTTTACAGCATTCATTGACACAAGGATACAAAGGTACTCAATGAGCCTTCTAAATGAAACGAAAAACCCAAAGATGTAAGCATTGAAAAACTACATCAATATAAATCTGTCATTTGTTATCATATGTTTTGTTTCATCGTACACTTCTCATGCGCATACTGGATCTTTTCAAAGCAGCAGGAGTTGGTTTCAAGTAATAATCAAAGCAAATATAACAATGCATAAGATAATGATGATAACAATTCACGTAAAAAGGGTGAACTTTAGCACAAAACATTAACTTACCACAATGACACTTGAAAACTTATACTGTGCGTACAAATCATCCGTCTTTCGCCTGCTTATCAGTTTTCTTTTCAGCCACATAGGGACAACGTCGAAGAAAATCACAGATTTTTATTTACTTCCAATGCAGTTTAGCTAACATCCCATAACCACGACAGTGGTAACACATGATTCACGTGCTAATGGTTTCCAGTGCTAGCACTGTTCCTCAGCTTGTCAGTATGATCCTGCAGGCTTAAACACAATCAAAAATAGTAAAACAGTAATTTGCAGCTAAAACAGTTCTTCTCCTCTCTCTCTCTCTCTCTCTCTCTCTCTCTCTCTCTCTCTCTCTCTCTCTCTCTCTCTCTCTCTCTGTCTCTCTCTACTGAAGATAAATAAACACCTTTAAGCCTCAGATCAATCCTCTGAAGTCTCTTGAACTCAGGCAGTAAAGCAAGGGGAGTGGGCAAAAAGAACATGCAAGAAGACGGTCTTGTCCTCTCTGAATTTCTTTAGCACATCGGGAAAAAAATAACCTCATCTTCCACACCAGTTGTTCCACACGTTTCTGTTAGCCCTCCCCACCCCACCCTTCCCTTTCTTCGAACATTCTTTATCGCCATCACTTTGTCACGTGTGAAAATGAAAGATAACGGACTCTTCAAGCCTCTTCATTCGTTTGATCGTGTCTGTTATTGATCCTGTAGCCACACGTTACAAGCGTTCTTTCTTTTCCCATCGAGTCTCACCCTTACCCTCCTCCCCCTCCCCCACCAGTCTTCCACCCTCTGATCACCCACTTCATCATCCCAGCGGGCCATACCATTCTCCCCTCCCCCCTCCCCACACTCCCTTTTATTTCTGCCCTGTCCATTTAGTGAGGCTCGTAGTCAACATGGTTAGAGTGTCCGCTTGCAGAGCGGACGGTCGTGAGCTTCAACCACTCAGTGTTAGGGTTGGGGTGGAGTGGATCGGATTTTTCCACCTTGAAAACCTTTTCCATGCTCCCAGCAGCAAACGAGTTTCTGAGTCAGCTAGCTGATTGTTAAAGGTGGTGGAAGGAGAGGGGTGGATTCCACCTTCCATTATGCCGTGCCCTTGTTGTTGTAGTTCGTCTGTCGAGTCGACGAGAACCACTTCCGTCACTTCAGTCATCTTGGGGTTGAGGGGGTGAGAGGATTTGTGGATGCGCTGGTGGCTGATCAAGCCGATGCATGCACGGCATGTGTGGTGACAGCTTGGACGGGGAATATGGGAGACCTGATCCCGCTTGCTGTCACGGGCTTTTCATGCCTCTCTGTTTTGTTGCGCTGCAGCTGTTCTCCTTTCATCACACAAATTGGCACCTTTGTGGACAGAGTAGCGCCATCTAGCTCGATCCGAAGCAAATTCTTCCCATGTGGCAGGGTTGATGTTAAACACTCTCAAGAGGGTTTTGCAAGTATCTTTGAAGCGTTTCTTCTGACCTCCATGGGAACGCTTTCCTTGTTGCAGCTCACCGTAGAAGCGTCTCTTGGCTAACCCACTGATCTGGCATGAAAGCCACATGACCTGCCCATCGAAGCTGACACAGTACCAGGATGGTGTGGATGCTTGGCAGGTCTCCTTGGTCCAGCGCCTTGGTGTCTGTGATTTTGTCTTGCCGTTTTATGTTTAACAATCTTCTGAGGCAGGATGTGTGGAAGTGATTCAGCTTCTTAGCATGCCGTTGGTGCACTGTCCACGTTTCAAATTCGTCGAGAAGTGTGGGGGAGAACTGCTCTCTTGGTACACGGGCAGCGCCATGGACAATGTACCTCTGACAGTTCACCACCCTTACTGACGATATGAACATTAAGAATTCTTCCCGAGTGATAGTCCTCAACAGTGTAAATGCATGGAGGCAGCTGGCTAACTCTGCATTACAGATACAAAAGTGTCAACAGATGAGCTTTGTTGGCTAGGATATTATGCCGACGAATAGAAGAGGACATGAACGACGAAGAAGAGGAGGAGGAGGAGGATTATCAAGGCCTGAGTGATTTTCACTTCTTGAAATTTCCACAAACACCTGAACAACAAAGGGGATGTGCACACATAGTGTCACAAATACTTCAAAGGACAATAAGATCTGAATGACTTAGAGTTGAAGCGAAAATGGGAGGAAGTTTTTTTTTTTTCCCCAACTTGAACTCTTTCAAGCTAAAGTTCTGTCAGATCGTTCTGTGACTATTTCTTTGCTATCTGTTATAACACTCTGTGATTGACATGGTTTCTCTTGACCTTTTTCCTGTGTACACGTTTCCATACACAATTGTGTGTTTGTTTGCTTTTCTAATTTGAATTATTTTTCCTTTCCTTTCTTTTTTTTGTGAAGCGGTTCTTCCATGTACAAAAAAAAAACGGTATAGTCTCAAATAAAGTTAGCAGCAAAACCATCACCACCACCACCACCCACGTAACATTACATTTCCATGGTTCATTAAACAGCTCCGCAACAGTGAATCTGTTACCAATGACAGACTATGACACAATAAAATACCATGGGTGTCTTAGGGGACTTTTTAAATACCTGCTCACCTACCCTTTGTATCCTGCTCCTCTGTTCCTCTCTCCACCCCATCCCCACCCCCACGTACCTATTTTAGGCTGGCTGTTTTCTCCTGATGGCTCGACACTCTTTCGATTTCTTTGCCAAAGTCAATACTAATTAGGTTTGAATTTATGGAGGTCGTTATCCTGTGTTGCATTAGGGTTATGTAGTTTTTCGGTAATGAGTTCGTAGTCCGAGATCGAAGTTCGTTGACGGAATGGGAAGACTGAGTGGTATGTGATTAGGGGGTGATGTGTTCTGTTCTCGAGTTTTTTGGTAAAATGAGTAGCCTCTATGTCGGAAAAAAATTTAAAACATCATGAAACACATGCACGCACACGCGTGCGTGTGCGTTTTCTCTCTCTCTCTCTCTCTCTCTCTCTCTCTCTCTCTCTCTCTCTCTCTCTCTCTCTCTCTCTCTCTCTCTCTCTCTCTCTCACACACACACACACACACACACACACACACACACACACACACACACACACACACACACACACACGCATGCACGCACGCACGCACGCACACACACACACACACACACACACACTCTCTCTCTCTCTCTCTCTCTCTCTCTCTCACTCACTCACTCACTCACTCACTCACTCACTCAGAGCTGAGTGAATTCAACACTCAAGACAAACTAAAATAAACATCTTAAAACACCTTAAATCAATCGGAGGTCTCTTAAACTCGGGCCCTAAAGAAGGGAGCATGGGCAAAACGAGCATGCAGGATTAAAGTCTTTTTGCCCCCTTCAAATCCTGCGGCACACCACAACAAAGGACCTGATCTTCCACATCAGTTATTTCACGTGCCCCCACTCCCCACCCCACCCCCGACCCCAGCTTTCGCCATTGTAATCAATTTGTTCCCAGGATCGTATAAAAAGGAAAAAAGTTATCAAACAAACGTGAGGGTCCTTCACACATCTTCGTTTGTTTGATCGTGTCTGTCATTGATTCTGTGGCCACGCGTCACGAATGTTCTTCGTAAATGCACCGTCTCTCACAATACACTGTCCTCCAACCTCCTGTCCTCCATCCTCATATGGTCCTCTTCACCATCCTAGGCTGGCAGCACCATACCTCCCCCCCCCCCCCTCCTTCCATGTTATCCTCCCCGAACATTTCTGCCCTGTCCAGTTCTTTCCCAGTGTCAATATCAAGCACTCTAACTAGTTCTTTTCCTAGTGTTAACACTAACTAGTTGAAATGCACGGACGCAAACTGACTTGCCCTGTATTACGGTAACAGAATAAAAGAGACGGCGTTTGTTGGCAAGGATCGAAAGTCGACGAAGAGGAGAAGAAAGAGGAAGAGGACGGTGATGATGATGGGGCTGTGTCACGTGGTCACTTCCGAAGCAGTCTTGAAAGACACACACACACACACACACACACACACACGCATGCACGCACGCATGCACGCACACACACACACACACACACAACACACACACACACACATACATACATACATAGATACAGGCGCACCTGCACACAGATAGACAGACAGAGAGGGAGAAACAGACTGACAAACAGAGACAGGCACAGAGTGCGAGAAAGATGCAAACAAATACTGCATATATGCAAGCATACACATACACTCTCTCTCTCTCTCTCTCTCTCTCTCTCTCTCTCTCTCTCTCTCTCTCTCTCTCTCTCTCTCTCACTCTGCACACACACACACACACACACACACACACACACACACACACACACACACACACACACACACACACACACACACACACACACACACATGCAAGCCTTCCATCACCTAATCGACCCCAGCCTTCCCATCAAAGCCCCGTGTGTGTTTTGAACTCCATAAATTATGAAGGGAGCACAGAGGCGAGGGACACACAGACTCCACACTAGATACCCCCTGTGAACCATCATCCTTTCCTTTCTCTCTCACACTCTTCTTCATTCTTCCTTTCCAACTGATCACACCATCCACCCCCCTCCTCTTAGTTCTCCTTATTCCCCTATCCTGCTCTTCAGTCTCCCTCCCCATTCTCCCCTTCTCCTGCATTCGATTCCTGCAATAAAATACCCTCACCCCAACCCTAAAGAGCTAATTTTTGACATCCATTGTTTTGCGTGGCTTATCGTGTTTCTTTGAAAAATTTCCAAACAAGCAGTAAATTTGCTGCTGGTGACACGCTGCAAAGAGACAAGAGCTAAGACGCCATACATCCCTTTCACCTCCTCCCCCCCCCCCCCCCCCCCCCCCCTACCCTCACGTCGTCTCTTTGAACTTTTGGACATTCTGCAGTTCTGTGTTCCTCCACCGATCCCCGAACCCTCCCCCCCCCCCCCCCCCCCTCCCTCCTTAAACTCGCATCCCTTCTACCCAAGTTAATAAACTACTTTGCCCCATCCTCCCCCACCCACTTGTCCCTTCCTACCCGACCATCTTAATTTCTCACCAGACTCAGTATTGATGGGTGTTGAATTTACAGGCGTTGTTGGCTTTCGTGGGATTACAGTAATGGTATTTAAAAGACATAAGGTTCGCTGGGGTAGGTGGGGGGGGGGGGTGTGTGTTAGAATAACGATGAGAATAGAAGATCAAGAGGGAGGAGGTACAGGAAGAGGAGAAGGGGGTATATGGGACTGAGGGTGGATATGAGGAAGACGGGGTGGAGGTGGGGAGTTAGGTGGCTGATTTTTTTTTTTTTTTTGTATAAAAGCCATCACAGAAGAGAGGCATGCCTTCCAAACCAGCATTCTAAAACGTTCTACAATGAACACTCATCAACAGTCTTCCACTACAGCCAGTTGAACTAGTTAATCAATAAAGAAATAAAGCTCCTTGTCTCTTTCACCCCATTCAATCAAGATAGATAGATAGATAGATAGATAGATAGACAGATAGACAGATAGACAGACAGACAGATAGATAGATATCGACAGAAAAATCGACAGACAGACAGACAGACAAGCATACAGATCGATCCGTTACGAAGAAGGAGAGGTGACTGGCTGAGTATTTGAGTAGTGTGGCTAGTTTTTTAAAGTCATCGAAAAAGATGATAAAACCTTCAAAGTGGGGCACTCTCTCCAAGTTTATGCAGAGCAGGAATTCATTATCGGCACTGAAGGCGGTGCAGGTTGACTGAGAAGGAAATAAATCTCCTTAAATGTTCAGACTTGTTTCAGTAGTTTCTGTCATCTTTTTTGCCTAAATGTTTTGTAGGTTTTCCGTCAGTTTTTTTTTTTTAATCCATTCTACTATTTGCAGTTTTGTTTTTAAAAAAATTGCTGCACGGGTGTTGTACAATCATTGACATAAAAAGACAAAACCAAAAGTAAATAAAAGACCACAAAAAAACTCTTTTTCTCCATGAATTTGTAAAACCAGTAACGAGTTTATATTGTGCTCGTGCAATAATGCAAATATGAATATAAAGGCTGATGCAATTTCTGTGAATAAGAGATGCCATGAAAAAAAAGGAAAAAAAAAACGGAAACATAAAGCAACACCTGCTCCAACCCTTCCACCCCTGATTTTCTGACCTCAATTCCCCTCTGCAGGCTGGTAAAATGACCTCTTTCTTGTCTAAATCATTGTCGACTATTCGTTGAGTGGGTACTTTGCCCAACGTCCATCAACTCATTCCTCACTCTTATCCATGTTCACCTGCACTTGGCTTTGACTTACCGAGCGGCCTATAGCTGTACTGCATTCCCATTCTTTCTCACTGCTCACATCATTCACTAGTTTGAATACATCGGCTGGTGGAACTTAAGACATGAGGTTCATCGGCACAAGTCAGTTGTCAGTGCCAAGAAACTGTCCAACAAAAAGAGGAATGTATGGCAGACGCATGCCACTGCAAATTCTTGAGAGAGAGAGAGAGAGAGAGAGAGAGAGAGAGAGAGAGAGAGAGAGAGAGAGAGAGAGAGACTCAGACAGACAGACAGACAGACAGACAGACAGACAGACAATATGAACAATTCTAATATCTCTTTAGAGACCCTACATAAAGAAGTAGACATATGCGAGTATGCAAACAAAACAAAATAAATCAGATTATACTGGCTGACTGGTGTACCCCCATCGAATAATCCCTCAACAGTAAATCTGTTACCAACCACAGATTGTGACACAACAGAAATCCATGGGTCTTTGGGGGGATTTTCAAGATACCCACTCACGTACCCTTTGTCTCCTGCTCCTCTGTTCCTCTCTCCACCCCAACCCTACCCTCACGTACCCTTTTTAGGCTGGCTGTTTTTTCTCCTGATGGCTCGCCACACTCCTTCGATTTCTTTGCCAAAGTCAATACTAATTAAGTTTGAATTTATGGAGGCCATTATCCTGTGCTGTATTAGGGTTATGTAGTTTTTTTTG
>JADBJO010006816.1:37500-40000 GCA_016801955.1 Conus betulinus
GTGTTCTGTACGTACTGTTATTCATGATGATGATGATGAATGATGATGATGATGATGATGATGATGATAATGATGATGATGATGATGATGATGATGATGATGATAGTGACGATGATGATAGTGATGATGATGATGATGATGATGATGATGATGGCGATGAAGATCATAATGACGATAGAATGTATTATTCTTTTCCTATTCTGTGCTCCACGGCTAGAGCCTCTAACCCCACTATCGGTGAGTGGGTTTTTTTTTAACTTCGTAACCATTTTTAATACCAGCATACAACTAGTCACGTTCTGTCTTCAAGGACACGACCATGATGATTTTGTTAATAATGGTGATGATAGGGAGGAGGAAGACGATAAAAAAAAAAAAAAAAAGAACGCAAGATACACCGAAGCACAAAGTACACGGAGGACGGACTGAGTGAGCAATAGCGAATCGAAACGCACACTCGACTACAAAAACTACATAAGCTGATGTTCTTGAGTTACGCAAGCAGTTCACCTACTGCAATTTTCTGCTACCTCGTTTTCATCTTTTTTTTTTTGCCACCAGGAAGGTTCTTTTCTTTCATAACGCCTACTTACAATGATCACCATCATGCACCGAAACAGATCAGCCATACAGGAATATGTTACACGTAATGTATGTTCCTGAACAACTCAAGGACCACGCCGAATATTGCGCAATGTCTGAAGTTGGCTGAGACAAAGTTTGTGTTTCGTTAAATCTACCTTGTCAACATTCATCTGGCTTGTATCGAAGATGAAGTGGATTTTCAATGGAAAGAAACTGCAGCAGAGACTAAGCTGCGTAAACTTTTGTCTTTCTCAAGTTCAGGTATGACGTACAGTTTTGTGTAGCGTGTAGGTGGGTGGGCCGGAACATGGATTACGTGTAATCTATACACATAAATCGTACAGGAGTGGCATGAATACACCACTGAAGAAATACTGTGACAATACTTTTTCTTTTTCTTTCTTTCTTTCTTTGTTGTTTCTTTGTTGTTGTTGTTGTTTCTTCTGTTGTTGTTTTCACTGTTGTTGTTGTTGTTGTTTTCACTGAAACTTTCTTTATCGCTTGAATTTTCAGCTAGGTGTATTCTTGTTCTACATCTGGTCTATGCAATTCTGTTCTCTTCTATAAGTATTTTATTCACATCATTCTACTTTGATAAGTATTCATATACCGTGTAGCTGAACATTAGCATGAAAATGAAATATTCAGATAGTACGTTTTTTTTTTTTTCGATTACCTGTTATTTCTCCGATTATTCTGCCACATTGATTTCATCATCCTTAGTCTTGAAAGCACCATTACTGTAATAGCATGGAAATCATGCCGAGTATGTGAATGTACCCTATGTCATATAAGCATATCTGCAAAAATATACGTGTATATCAAAATGTATGAACGTATGCACGTACGTAACAGACAGGCAGGCGCACAGAGAGTGAAGGTGTGAGACTGTGTGTGCTTGTTTGGTTGTGTGCATGTGTGCATGTGTACGTCAGTCAGTGTATGTGAGTGTGTGAAAAGAGACAGACAGACAGACAGATACAGAGAGAAAGGGAGATACAGACAGACAGACAGATAGATAGAGACAGACAGACAGGCAGAAAAATAGAGGCGGACAGACAGACAGACAGACAGACAGACAGCGATAGAGAGAATGACATTGACACTGACACACACTCTGTTTTGTTTGTGAAGGCTGCTGACCAGTACACAAAGTCTGTATGCATTCATAAACACACGCGCATACAAACACCAGGTACTATTGTAATTCAAGCACAAAATAGAAACATGTACAATTGCGCTCGCTTGCGCGCTTGCACGCACAAGTGACACAGAGAGACAGAGAGAGAGAGAGAGAGAGAGAGAGAGAGAGAGAGAGAATTTAATGAGAGCTACAAAGAGACAGGACAATGAAATATCTTTTAGATCTCTCAGAAGAATCTAATGAACGCTGGCTACAAAGACGGAAATGCACATATATAGGTATATATAAGAATATATATATATTTATATATATATATATAAACGAAAGCAAGAATACCAGAATGGGACATGTCCGACGGCTGAAGGTATGGACAATCCACTACTTTCTTCTCAGCAAGCTCTGTACCGCCGGAGACATACCGCAAAGAAGGAGGATACCACATGCCTGTCTCTAATGTAGACTGTGGCAACAGTGCGGAGTCTCCTATGGTGGGTTGCCTCGTGACAACTTGATACTGGTTGCTCTTAGTGGACCTCTAGTCCTGACAGAACGAATCAAGATGTAGTCTGCGTGTAATTGTCACAAGTCGGAATGACTGGCATTGGAGCTGGTCACCGATGGAACAGAAGACAAAACATGAATAAAGAAGTGTGTGCTGTATGGAGAGGAGTCCTAGAGGGATGACGCGCTCACTTCGCAAGGGAGAGAATCCCGGAGGGAAGGTTCGAGTCTCGTGCATTGTGGTTGTTACTCTCTCCCCCTTTCCACCAG
>JADBJO010006816.1:50000-55000 GCA_016801955.1 Conus betulinus
CTCTCGGCACGCCAGAACAAACTCTGATCTTCCATATCAATGATTCCAAAGGTCTCTGTTAAAAAGCCTTATAAAGGTGCTTTTATCGCACAAGCCGTGTGGCTCGTGTCATGCGGCTAAAAAAAAAAAAAAAAAAAAAAAAAAAAGATAATGTAGTTGACGCCTCATGCGTTTTCATCCTTTTGATCGTGTCTGTCAGTAGTCATCCTTCAATCACACAACCCGCGCATGCTTCTGATTGCTCATCAACCCTGGCCCCAACACTACCATGGTTTCCAGTGCCTCCTTCTCTCCCATTCTGCCGCCTCCAGCTCTATCTCTCCCCACCTCTTCTACCTCCATCCTCTTTCCATCAACCCTTTCCCTCATCTCCCATCTCCACATCTATCCAAACTGGCAGAAAAACCTACCCTCCCTTTGCTGTGCTTTCTATTTCTTTCCCAGTGTCAGTATTATTGTTATATCATAATGAATACTTATATAGCGCCTGTTCTCGGCTAGAGACCAAGCTCTATGCGCTCTACAATCCGCGCCCGTTTACACAACGGGCTGCCTACCTGGGTAGTGCCGACTGAAGAGCTGCCTGCCGGCGCTTCAATCACTCGTTCCCCGTGACATCCAGTCCATTTTATTCAATATCGTTCACTCAATTTCCTTACTTCCTTCATTCTTTCTATTTCTTACGCAGGGTGCATGCTATGTGTAACGTGTCATCCACACCAACGGCCAAAGTTGGTGATAGGATTTTTACGTGTGTGCAAGATATTATGCGTGCGTTCACACACGGAACGTCTGTTTATAGTCTCATTCGAAGGACTGTTATGGGAAATGGAGTCAGAACCAATGTTAACTCCGAGGGGAAAATCTCCCTGTACCGAAACGGCCCGGCAGAGATTCGAACCCGCAACCCTATGATCACTAAGATTACGAGTCCGGCGCTCTACCAACTGAGCTGTTCCGGCCCCCAGTATTGACTGGTATGGATGAACTGATGCCACTGTATGAAGAATAATGCTTTGGGGCAACGACTGAAGTTTAGACGATCAGAAGAACTGAGGAGAAGAAGACAGAGGTAGAAGAGAATGGAGAGGTTGCTTTTTGCCGGCGTTCCTAGACCTGCTGTAGTCAAATAAGACAAGAAAACTTCAAATACTCCATGGCTGCAGGCAGACTAGAGTACTGCATTCAATGTCTGACTCAATGAAAAAAGTTAAAGGGAAAAACTTTACTCCACAATATTTCACTAAAATGTTTGTTCGATTTGCTGTTTGTTTGTTGTTGTTGTAGTTTTTGTTTTGTTTGTTTGTTTTTTTCTTCTTTTTTTTTTTCCTTTTTTATGTTAGTTTTGTTGGCAATGTCTACTCTGTTTAAACAGCTCTGTCTTTCCTCCTGTCCTACGATCAGTCTTGTGAACTGTTTAATGCATGATGGTTTTTTTTAGTCCTATCTTTCGTAACATTCCAGTGGCACCACTATCTGCTCATTCCGCCAGCCTTGTTCTCTTACAGTCAACCGAGTCACGACTTGCTTTTGTAGCTTAAGACTCATATCGAATCAGTAAAGATCAAGACAACAGCCGAATGTGAAAACAGAAATCCATATCATAAATCTATAGAATTTTCTTTATTAACCCATTTTAGCTATGTGCCCCATTCTTTATTAGCCCATTTTAGCCATGTGCCCCATTCTTTATTGACCCATTTTAGCCATGTGCCCCATTCTTTATTAACCCATTTTAGCCATGTGCCCCATACGTCAGATTGGACACGTGTATGCCTTTGTGTTCATACATTCTTTGTCACGCTTTGCGCTAGACAAACCCTCAACGAGTCAAGGGAGAGTGCTGAAAAACTACATTCATAAAAAAAAAATAATAATCTTGAAATGTGCTATTTTTGCATGCAAGCAATCACATGGACAGCAGTCTACTTCCATGCTACAGGTTGCTCCGACCTTTATGACAAAACTTACAATCCAATACCAGTAATAGCAACAACAATGAATTTATTATAATGATAAGAACTTAAAAAACAAAAAAGCACCCTAATAACAACAATGTCATGATAATATATTTAATAATCAGAATTATAACAATAACAGAAATTCTTTTCTTCAGTTACAAATGCAAAGAATACTCAAGTTCAGTTTAGTACATTCATCCCATGTCTGCACTCGCATGCGCACCTTCATATATACACAAACACGCGCGCGCGTGCGCGCTCGCGCACACACACACACACACACGCGCGCGCGCGCGCACACACACACACACATACACGCACGCACACACACAGGCGGATGCGAATATGATAGACAGACAGACAGACAGGCAGGCAGACAGACAGGCAGACAGACAGACAGATAGATAGACAGAGTTCGACTAGTGAGTCCTCTTGAGCGTGTTTCTTTGTATGCGAACGCCTGACTTTGTGTGTGCCTTTGTGTATATGACTGATTGTGCATGTGTGTGTGTGTGTGTGTGTGTGTGTGTGTGTGTGTGTGTGTGTGTGTGTGTGTGTGTGTGTGTGTGTGTTTGAGTGCTTGTGTGTGCGAGTGAGGTTATCTCTCTGTGTGTCTGTATGTATGCTTGTCTGTGTGTGTACATATTGATGATTGTCTGTCTGCTGTCTGTCTCTCTGCGAGCATCTGTGTATCTGTGTGTATGTCAGTATATCTCTGTACGTATGTGTGTCTGTTTGTGCCTGTGCATGTGACTGTTTATGTATGTGTGCATGACTTTATGTATGTGTGCGTATGTGTCTGTGTGCCTGAGCGTGTGACTGTGTTTTGTATGAGTACATGTGTGTCTGAATATGCGTGTGTATGTGTGTGCGTGCGTGCGTGCGAGTGTGTGTGTGTGTGTGTGTGTGTGTGTGTGTGTGTGTGTGTGTGTGTGTGTGTGGTGTGTGTACTGTGTGTGTCTGTGTGTCTGTGTGCGTAGGTGTGACTGTGTGGGGGTGAGGTGGGAAGGGGCATGTAATTCCGCCAGTCGTTCTGTAGTTACAATTTCCTGTGAAGTCATCTTATTGGAAGGTTTTATCGCTCAGTTCACACTAAAAATCCAATCACTGTCTCTCCCTTATTTCACAACCCAATCCCCCCACCGCCACCCCGCACCCTCCTCCTCCTCCTCCTCCTCCTCCTTCTTCCCCTGCCTCTCTGGTTCCGTTTCTCTGTGATCGAAACGTCAATCTGACTAGGTTTGAAAAGTGTGTTTTCAGTGACTTGTCTGAACATGCAGAAGTTTCCATGGTTCTTGCTGTTCAACTTCACTTCCAGCTGGAAGCGTTCATACTAACAGATTGAACGTTTTTCGCACTTTCAGAGCGGTTGCAGCTAATATCTTCCTGAATCCCTCATGCAGCCATCCTCATTCGGGTTGCATGTTTGTTACAAATATACCCCTTTGTAGAATGAGGAACATTGCCCTTTGGGTGACCAATATCTGCAGCCTTTTTTTTAGGGAAAGAAAGTCTCTCTTCCTTTCTTTTTCCGCGCCTTTTGTTTAGTCTGTCAGTCATGAGATTTAAAAGTGTGTGTGAAATAAGAAAAGTATTGCTGAACATTTGTATCAGCAAAAAACTGTAGTATTTGTTCGTGTGTCCTTTACCAACCCGTCAACAGTCTCTCTGCCTTTCTGAGGAAGTGCTCGAAGGAGTCTGTTTCTCTTTTTTTCCTCTTTTTTTTTTTCGATCCTTGGCTTTGGAATTGCAGGGTCGATGCATAGCTCTGTGATTTTAATGTCTTTTTAGTTTGAAAGTTCAGGACGTTGGTCATAATGAAGAAAATATTTGCCTCGTTCGATGAACATGGAATCACGCAAGAAGACCGTTGTTTTTCTTTGTGATTGGGGATTCGGCAAAGTAGCTGAGAAGGAATGCAGTGTGGCTTTCTTAAGTATTCAAAAACTGGCCCCAACATCTGTGGCATCGGTCGTTATGGAGGCTATATCAGTTGCAGAATGGTCAGCCACATAGTTTTCAACATGTCTCCCACAATTCTCCACGTTCTTTACCTTTGTAAAAATGAGGAATGTTTTCAAAACCACTAACCTCTCTTCTGCTAAAAACAAAGTTTTCTATGATGGTTGCGAGAAAGGATAGGCAACTTTCATTCTCTTTTTTTTTTTTTTTTTTGCTTAAAAGATCATCCATCATCTTCAGTACTTGGCCATGCTAATCACTAACATCACAATGAAATATGAGAAAGTGTAGGTGGGTAAAGGAGAAAAAAACAAAAAATAGAGTGCAACATTCTGGAAATGTCTCTAAAGTCTTTTAACTCGCGCGCTGACCGTAGTAAATCAAGCCCTAGACACCAGGAGATTAACAACGCTAAATCCATCCCCACACCCACATCTCTGCATCCACCTTCCACCCTATTGCTAACGACCACCATCACATCCACCATCACCATTTTTTTTTCATCTCCTTCCATTCTCCCCACACCTCACTCCTCTCCGTGACCTCCGTCACCACCACCTCCCTCATCCCCCACCATTCCCACATTTCCCTCTTTCTCCCCTCCTACCCTCCTCTCTCTTCCCCTTCCTTCAAAAAAAAAAAAAAAAAAAAAACACTGGAAACTTCTACATTCGCTTTTTCATGTGACGGAGTGGTCGGTTGGGGAGAGACCTAATTGGCAAAAAACTTGCCGCCCGTCACGTGTTGTGAAGAAACAGGGAGACGCAAAAAGACGCCAAGTATCCTTGATTCTCAAGGCTATTGATTCTGTGGGCGCCCGTTGCAGTCTTTGCTGGTAACGCTTTGCCCGTCGCCCCCATACTCTCCTCTCCTCTCCTCTCCTTCCTTCCCCTTTCACCTTCCTCCCTCTGTCCCCTAATCCCCACCCCCGCCTCCTCTCGACCACGCATTCCTTTTTCTCACAACACCAATATCATTGTTCGGGACAGGTTTAAGCGCAAGGGGGGGGGGGGGGGGGGGGGGGAGGCAGAGCAGAGCAGGTGAAATACAAAGGGGGTAATAGACTTTCCCTTCCTT
>JADBJO010006816.1:62500-67500 GCA_016801955.1 Conus betulinus
TGACGTGTCCTCTGTAGAAGATTTGAAGACTCATCTAAAGCATCTTCTTCCCCACTTCTTGAATCTTCTTTCACACTTCTTCAGTCAAAGTCCAGGATTCACAAGCATACAGGAAGATGATCAGCAGAACTGCTGGCTATTTCCAAGATCTTTCAAGTGTGTCTTGCATAGCATATACTTGTGCTTGTTTCTCCGTTCCGGGCAATAATGGCATGTGTTTGCGGACCAGCTTTTAAGACTTAAAATGCGTTGCTTTCCAAACGTTTGAGTTGTTTGCTGACAAACAGAAACCAAATCTTGACATGCATCAGTTCGTAAAGAGAAAAACGGCATACAAAATAAACTGGTGTGCCCATCTTATTGTTTTCTCTTGTTTTCCTTTTGGTTTTCATCATTCAGGAAACAAGCTGAGCACCCAACTACCCGTTCTTTCGGGGACCAGTGCGGACAATTTTGCCGTATCGCTCGAAACATTGAAATAATTCGGAAGTTATCGCTCAAGTAGAGATCACGTCTGAGATTGCCGGATGAACAGCAGAGTGATTTCCCTTGTTCGGTCATGCTCTGGGCGCGTCATCAAACTGATCCCCTGTAGTCTGCTGTCAAACTTTCAGCTGACAATAACTGATCCCCTGTAGTCTGTCTCTGAAGTCCTGAAGTCGAAAACAAAAATCTCTCTCTCTCCTCTAGTCTCTCCTCTCTCTCCTCTCTCTCTCTCTCTCTCTCTCTCTCTCTCTCTCTCTCTCTCTCTCTCTCTCTTCTCTCTCTCTCTCTCTCTCTGTCCCCTCTCTCTCTCTCTCTCTCTCTCTGTCTCTCTCTCTCTCTCTCTCTCTCTTCTCTCTCTCTCTCTCTCCTCCACACACACACACACACACACACACACACACACACACACACACACACACACACACGCTTGCCCCTCCCATGATTTCTCCAACATTGCTCCACACTATGCCTCCACCACCTTCTGTCTTTCTGCAGTCTTTCCCTGTCTCGTCAAATGTCTGCCTCTCCCTTTTCTTTACGTCAGTTTCTCTTCGTCTCTCTCTGACATTTCTCTCCCCCCTCTCCCAACCCCTCCCCGCACCCCTCCCTCTTCCTCTGCCATGTTTCGGTCCCTCTCCCCATTGCGCCTGCCACACTCTTCCGCCCTTCTGACCCTTATCCACCCCACCCCACCCCCCTTCCAGCACAGACACACACACCCCTCTTCTTCTTCTTCTTCTTCTTTCTTCTTCTTCTTCTCTCTCTCTCTCTCTCTCTCTCTCTCTCTCTCTCTCTCTTGTGGGGTAGCTTCCCTTGCTTGGCAACCAGCAAGAAGGTATTCGAAGCAGAGCGCAAATTTACAGAGTGTTTTACGAAATAACTCCTTCAATATGCGAGTGTTGGGGCTTCCATCACGTTTGGAGAGTGTTCTGATCACGTTTTTACGAGAAATGTGTTTATCATCTTTTAAAATCGAAAGAGGAGAACAGCAACTCGTTGTTGTTCTTCGACTGACGACTGCCCGCCAATCCCCTGTGACACACACAGTGACACGGCTGTGCATCGGAGAAAGTGCCCGTCGCAAGTTACACAGGATAGGAAGAGAGCCGAGGCCTACAGAGGTTGGAGGGAACAGCAAAAGGCGAGTGTGTCTGCATCCCTTTCTGTCCTATTTCTTCCAACACCTTCCAGTTTAATTTACAACACGGGAAAGATGCCTGCGTCTGACACATTCCCTGACAATGACCCGCTGACAGTCCTGAACGTGTAGAGATGAACACACCGGCGACACGACCTGCCCACCCGCTTCAGCAGAACACATTGTGTGTCACTGACCCCCAGAGGCAGTGACGGTGCCTCAGACTGATCTGACACTGGAACACGAGGGTGGCAATCGTGTTGATGTTATCGATGCTGTTGCAGAAAAAGTCAGGGGGTGTTTTGACCAACCCTCTGTCCAGTCTTCAGCTCAAACCGACAGTGTGTCAATGCCAATGCAGCACTGTGGCCATGAAAATGGTGACTGTGTGAACCGCTGTGAACCTCCCAGCTGATACTTTTAAACGACGAGCTCCCTCCCTCGTATGAAAATTGTAGAGAAATATTGAAGTATTTGCGAGAAACATCGAAGGAAATTAGCAAAGCGCAGCGGAGCTTCCAACTTGATGACGATTCAGCAGCTGGTGCGAAAGGAAATCCAGAATGACTCCCACTGAAAACACTGACATTCTAAACCTAGAGAAATCATGATGGGCAGCAGGAACATTTCCGCTTGTCCCCCTAATGATCAAAGTGATGCACCGCGATCTGGCTTCCATGTTGCATGTTCAGTAGTACATATATCCAATGTTGTTCATGTTTATTTCTATCTCGATGCCTCACTCTGCCCCCTTACCCCCACCTCCCCCCTCCTGATGTGTCAATGGGCCGAAAACCTGACGCATTAAACCATTCGTATCCGTATTCTCTCTCTCTCTCTCTCTCTCTCTCTCTCTCTCTCTCTCTCTCTCTCTCTCTCTCTCCGCATTTGTCCCCCCATGTTCGGACATTCGGCCTGCAGGCATTTCCATTCCGGACTTTCCGGCTTGGATCCAGCTTTAGACAGACAGTTTGAACTTGAGTATTACGACACCGGACACATTCAAACATGGACAAAACCTGAACGGTCATCATTCTTCATATTGTGGTGGCGACAGATGTTTGATTGTGGAGCTCGAGCTAGTGGTAATCATCGCTGTGGTAAAAGTGGTGGTGGTGGTGGTGATGGCGATGATGGTGGTAGTGGTGGTGACAGAGAGGGAGATCGACCAAAACGGTATTTAGAAGGTCTGACGTGTCTAGTGGCTAGAAGTGAAGAGAAGGGGAAAAAATAGACATGTCGGACTTTGGGGGGACAAATCAGTCATGTCCCAGCAATCTGGATAAAGCATATGGACAAGTCATGATATTTCTATACATCAGGTAGCTATGGGAGCACCGTTTCGTCCACCCAGGTCAATCAGGTGTTTGGACACACTGGTCTGCAACATGGCATCAAAGAGAAAAGAATGAAGCAACCACACACACACACACACACACACACACACACACACACACACACACACACATACACCCCGAGTCCATTTGGCTGGGAACTTGTCACACAGTGCGTTTCAGTGATCGACAGCGAGGCCAGTAAGAAATCCACCTGATAGCCAACGATCATGTTTTCCCATTGTTGACTGCTTCCTGTTGGCGGGGCGATGCGATGCCGGCTATTAAGCAGCTTCCTTCGTTTAAATCGAGTTGGCATGTCCCCGAGGTCAATGATCGATTCATTCTAATATCAAGTCACGGTCTCCAAGCGAGCAAGCAAACCCTGCTCATTTTTTTTTTCAAAACTTGTCCCTCTCGCACAGCGTAACAAATGGTTTTAGAATGCGGGTCAGCGAACCGGGAGAACTAGTGGCGGGAGAAAATGGAATTACCATGAATGCGGTACTGCGGTGAGAGATTTAGTGTTGAGGTGAGCTGAGGTGAGGGAAGGTGGGGCCAGGGAAGGGGGGGACACTGTGTGAAAGGAAACAAACATCACGAACACAGCACGGGCAAAAGCCATCAACCCCCGGTGTGACACCAGAGATGTTGGACTTTGTCAAGGAAATAGTGCGTGGCACACACGGACATGGGAGAGCACTCTGTGTGGGAGGAGAGGGTGGAGAGGGGAGAGGCAAGGGAGATAAGAAAGCTGGTAATTTGTCACCAGTGGTAGAGCCTCCTGTCTTCGTTAATATTCAATGGTGGTCAACGAATGGTCTCTGTTCATCAGTCTTCAATGTTCTTAAATGCAGGACTACTAATTGTATTTTTCATTTAGTCGCGATGTATGTTGGACAGCAAATCACGTTTGTATGTCAGTTCTCAGTGTCCTTTTTAATGATGGATGATACATTTTTGTTTATCAGACTTTGGTGTACTTTACTGGCGGACATTAAAGTGTCTTTGTTCATCAAGCCTTTATGTTTTTTAATGGTGGTCTGCAAACTGTCTTTGCACATTAGCTCTTAATGTCCTTTAATATTGGACAAAAAATCGTTTGTTCGTCAGATCTTAAAGTCCTTTCTTTGCAGGCAAGAAAGTGTCAATCAGGTCTCATTTTTACCTAATTGTTGACAATAAAGTGTGTTTGTTGATTAAGCCTCAATATCCTTTAAAGGTAGGTAGCAATGAGTCTTTTTCAGGCTTTATTAACTTCTAAGAATGGATAGAAAAGTGTCTTTGTTAATCGTGTCTTTGTTCATTAGGCCTCAGTATCCATGGACGGTCAGTAGCATTGTCTTTGTTCATTAGGCCTCAGTATCCTAGAATGCTGGGTTACATTGTGTCTTTGTTCATTAGGCCTCAATATCCTAAAATGCTGGGTTACATTGTGTCTTTGTTCATTAGGCCTCAGCATCCTAGAATGCTGGGTTACATTGTGTCTTTGTTCATTAGGCCTCAATATCCTAGAATGGTGGGTTACATTGTGTCTTTGTTCATTAGGCCTCAATATCCTAAAATGCTGGGTTACATTGTGTCTTTGTTCATTAGGCCCTCAGCCTAGAATGCTGGGTTACATTGTGTCTTTGTTCATTAGGTCTCAGTATCCTAAAATGCTGGGTTACATTGTGTCTTTGTTCATTAGGCCTCAGCATCCTAGAATGCTGGGTTACATTGTGTCTTTGTTCATTAGGCCTCAGCATCCTAGAATGCTGGGTTACATTGTGTCTTTGTTCATTAGGCCTCAGTATCCTAGAATGCTGGGTTACATTGTGTCTTTGTTCATTAGGCCTCAATATCCTAGAATGGTGGTTACATTGTGTCTTTGTTCATTAGGCCTCAGTATCCTAGAATGCTGGGTTACATTGTGTCTTTGTTCATTAGGCCTCAGTATCCTAGAATGGTGGGTTACATTGTGTCTTTGTTCATTAGGCCTCAGTATCCAGAATGGTGGGTTACATTGTGTCTTTGTTCATTAGGCCTCAATATCCAGAATG
>JADBJO010006816.1:72500-80000 GCA_016801955.1 Conus betulinus
TTTCATGCTCTCCGCTGGTAGGCCTACTACTTCAGTACAATGCAAATGTCAAGAAAGTGTGTCGTTTTCCTCTCTACCTCACTAAATAGCACCTTAGGACAATATGCACCGACCCTCAAAATCTAGGATCTGCTGTGGGTCCGTAACGCCATGGAAAATGGTTGGTGACGAGTCACCAGCACTGGATGAAGTGCGGGGAAAAAATGGTTCAGATAGCCAGAATCAAACCATCACCTAGACCGAAGCAGGCCCTCGCGTTTTGGCCCTGAACTCTTTACACTCTAAGGGGGCCCAGATGCCCTTCTACTGACAACTTTATTTTCCTTGCGCTGCCGGGATTCGAACTCGCAACGTTTGGGTGGGTGGACATCTCAAGGCGTGCCTTTCATAGACTGCTAACCAGACGCCTGTTTTGATTTCGGAAATTTAAGCTTTATGAAGTTCACTTTTGTTCCTGCGCTCTACCAGATCCAGCTGGAACTCCTTTCGGCTGCCTCTGCCATTGCCTTCAGGGTTCTGGTTCTCTTTTTACCTGAAATCCTGAGCTGTTTCATGAGGTCACAGGTGATGAGCCTACAAATCTCCTCGCTCCAAGTTCTACAGCGAAGATCCGGACCTGGAAGCTGGATTCCCTCGAGGTGCTCGATTGACTGGCATACTTCTTGGTCTTGTAGAGGGCGCGCTTGCTCCATTCTGCCTTCGTATGGCACAATGAGTGCGACCAGAATCATTTGTTTTGACGAATCTGAGCGGACAACAATATCCAGAGTTAAGGTAGAGGCTGGCGTGCTACAAACCGCCTTGATTCGATCTGACGTATGTCTATGATCAGTCCCACACGAGATAATTCAGACAGCTCTCGAGATGTCTTCTGTCCCAAAGAACATCAGAGAATGCGGAGGAAACGTTTCCACTGCGTCTCTGTGAGGTTCTCCATAAAGGAATGCACAACAAGCTGGGTCGGTGTGGGAACGGGACATAGCAATGGGCTTGCACGGTCTTCTTCCAGTACGGTCATCTTGAAGACACCAATGAACAGTGCATGTATAGCCAAAACGTTTAAAAACAAACAAAAAAAAACAGATACCACCCCTCCTCACTACCTCTCTCTCTCTCTCTCTCCTCTCTCTCTCCTCTCTCTCTCTCTCGCTCTCTCTCTCTCTCTCTCTCTCTCTCTCTGAAAGCCTCAATTATGGATGTCATAGGTTCTTTCCACAGAATGGGATAAACACTCAAAATACTGAAGCACGGCTAGATACACTAGCTGCCTCATCAGAATGGGTTTCAAACCAAGGGAATGGCGGGGCCTCTCACTGAGGAAAGGACAATAGTTTCGTTCACTGCAGCCAACCAAGCCATTCCAACAGTGACAGAAGAACCAGTCAAGAGCTCTGGCAAGCGATGTGATCCCTGAAAGATACAAAAAGGGGGAACGAAACCAGGCAAACGGCAGAAAAAAAAACCCTGGATGTGATAGACAGTGTGGACTCTCTGGCAAGTAAAAATCCTGTGCCTGCAGTTCATTATGATCCCACAAAGCTCCTCTGGCCCCTCCTCAGTTAGAACGATATCAGTGCTGGCACCGTGGAATCTATGGAGGCCAACATCATGAATGAATACACAAAGACTGAAATGACTCTGCGTCCCACCAGGTCTCACTAACGTTGAGCTTTACCATAATCAAATAAAGCTGAAGCTACCCCCGAAATTCATTGTCGAGGAATACACAGCAGGAAAAGTGAGTTTTCTTACCCCCACGTTTGAGGACTCGGGAGACAAGATTGTGAGATCAATCAACCCAAGTTCAACTGGCAGAAAACTGGAAAATTCAGGAGGCAATTGTCGTGATAAAGGAAAGCCTGTAAACCAAAGAAATGTTAGGACACACACTAACCAACGGCAAGGGACTGTTTGTTTTGCATGTTGTCCGCGACCTTGGGAATTAAATGAAACAATATGACTGAAATATGTTTATGTAACGTATTTTCTCTAAATGTCATGATGTATCTATGAGGACACTATGTGACATGCTACATGACTTTGTTTGATGTTTGTAAATACTGTCACTGTTGTCCAGTGAAATACTTCCTTTATGTGTGCCTATTTTAGTCCATGACGGCTGCCTTGATCTGTCCCTTGACGTACCTACTGTCAACCATAATTGTGGCAACAGGTAAGGTAGCAGGTGGCAGAGTCAGGTCGGCCCCTTGTAAAGGCACTGTCTCCTCGGTAATATAGCAGCTGGCTCCACAAGGGAAGCTCTTACGACTGCATCGTATGACAATCCTGTGTCATACAAACATGTGGCAGGTTTGTTATTTACTAACACCTGCTCACTGATGGGTGTGGTGCAGTGATATTATGTACCATAGATGGTGTGTCACCACTGTTGGGTGTAGA
The DNA here is from genome assembly GCA_016801955.1 of Conus betulinus. Taxonomy (NCBI): domain Eukaryota; kingdom Metazoa; phylum Mollusca; class Gastropoda; order Neogastropoda; family Conidae; genus Conus; species Conus betulinus. Next base: position 74,901 of record JADBJO010006816.1, read on the forward strand.
CACTACCTGGTACGCAGCAATTGTTTGGAGTCTTGGTCCAAAGAATTTCCTGCATTCTGCAGTGTTGTGAGATGTCATTTTACAGTGCATGCAGAAACGCTTCTGTGCACTGTTTTGACTCACAGGGACTGAGTTACCACTGTGTGGTTTACCAGTTTGTTTCTCACTTTGTGGTGGTTTCCCCCTTGGGGGTGGGTTTTGGTTTTGAGATTGCTGTGACTGTGGGGGTTCGAATCCCGGTTTGGCTTGTCACGCACCTTTTTGTGTGCATTTGCTTCATCATGGGCGGTGGTGTATCTGTCAGCTAGCTTGATCAGGTCAGCTAGGGAAGCAGCACCTTGTTCTGCCGTGAAAGTTAGCAGGTCAGTGGACATTGTGTCACCCCTGCTACGCCGCGAGTTTCGAAATTTCTTTCGGTAGGCTTCAGCTGTCAGTTCATAACGGGTGAGTAGGGCTTGTTTGAGAGCATCATAATCAGTTACTTTGTTTAAAAAAAAAAAAAAAAAAAAAAAAAAACGGCAAGGGACTGGGGCCCACAAAAATGAAGCGGTGGTCAGAGGCAACGTCAGTGGAAGGAGACAGGGCGATCAGGCGTGGATGAGGAGGGTGCCAAACGAATCCAGAACGCAGTCGTTTGTTTGTCCTTTGTAGTCATTACTATCTTTATATATGTCTGTGATTAGACAAAGAAATGCGTATAAAGCTCATTAAGACACTGCAATAGTTATTGTTTTATTACTATAGTAGTAGTAGTAGTAGTAGTAGGATAGTAGTGATAATCAGAGTAGTAAACATGATGTTGATAATGACGATGCTGATGGTTATGATCGCTGTGATGATGACCATGATGATTATGTTTTGGTGTTGTTATTGTTGTCTTCTTCTTCTTCTTCTTCTTCTTTCTTCTTCTTCTTCTTCTTCTTCTTCTTCTTCTTCTTCTAAAAAGACTGGTTCACTCAAAAACGACTCAAAAACGAGTAAGTCACCAGCGCGCATGTTTAAGTATGCGTTTTGTAGTCCTTATTTGTAATTAGTGATTCTGTTTCGAGATAAAATATGATTATCGAAAAAAGAAGAAAAAAAAAAAAAAAAAAAAAAAGAACGAGCTTCCATGCTTCATGCATCAAACCCACCTTTGTCAGCGTCTCTATCGGTGTGTTCCATTCATAGGCTTCGTTCAGCAGATCTTTTGGCCAGTCCTCTCGCCAGTTTGTAAATAGCCTGGACCAGAGCTGCGGACGTGGACTGCACTGTTGTTTTTACTTTTTTTTGTTTCCCGTCTGTAATTGTGCAAGTAGTGTGTGTTTATCTGCTTTATGAAGCATGTGATGAATGCTCTATTTCGGAGAGAAAAAAAAATCCACAAGGCAGTCCACTGAGCAAGGCCAGTAGGGGCGATGGACCACGTGGGAAAGCACACTTTGAAGAAGTCTCAGTTGGAGTAAAAAGTGGCATGTAGCTCTTCTTAGAATCAGCAGCTGTATCCCAAGATCTATACATGACCTCCTGCCTTCGAATGAGGCAAACATTGTGAACTGGGGGAAAGCATGTGACCATGTGTATCCACTCTTCCGGGCCAAACAGTGCAATCTGTCCTGATGTCATCGGCAAAGCAGCTCCGGGTAACCCACGGGAGGTAACCTAGATGGAAGTACAACTCGGTGCGTAAAAAATGTAGCGCATGTCATTGGATAATCTGTTCTACCATAGGAACTTTCGTGTTCTTCTAGTAATAAGAATAATGATGATTATAATGATAACAATAACAACAACAACAACGACGACTACGACGACGACGACGACAATAACAACAATAATGACAATAATCATAATCATAATGAAGATGATGATGATGATGATGATGATGACGATGATGATGATGATGATGATGATGATGTGCTTGCGAACGCACGTGCATCGCGAGAATGTGCACAGTTCATTCTCAAGTCACTTGTAAATAATGGTTGTGATATCAGCCGCAACGGTACAATAATGTCAAGTGCTGCTACTCAGCCACATTCGCGTCAAGCGGCATGAGCGGTATAAGGGGAATAAACGCAGTAAATTGTGCTCATAGTACAGTTGGGTCCCTTGATCGAGAAAACGACGATGGTGTCAAACTTGGAATGGATGGCTACAAATTCCAAGAAATTTGACAGGATCAGAGCAGTAACAACTTCAGCAATGTGAAATTTGATGAGAAAACAACAATAAAGGGAAAAAAAAAATGTATCATAGTAAAGAATGTGAACGCAAACAAAATCTCTCTCTCTCTCTCTCTCTCTCTCTCTCTCTCTCTCTCTCTCTCTCTCTCTCTCTCTCTCTCTCTCTCTCTCTCTCTCTCTCTCTCTCTCAATGTGTAAGGAAGGGGGCGGGTCTGTTTCAACATTATTTTCATCATGTTTACAAATTTCGTTTTGTCCAATTCCACAACCAGCAAAACTTCTCGGTTTGTTCGAAAGTGCTCCCGTACGTCGTGTGCTTTATAAGGGAGATCACGCCCAAATACCGACCGCGTAATTTTCTCCCATGTCCACACAGGTGTGCCTTCCACGTACGCGAAGCAGACGAAGCTCATTCATAACGTAGAATGGTCAATGAGCCGTTGTGATTTTACTTTCCTTTGAAAATCGAACAGCTTCGGTGCTTAAAATACTCTATATTTTCGTAGAAGATGGCTGCTGGTTCGACGCCTAGTGGTCCTGGATCGAGCCACCCTGTCAAGATTTTTGCCAACATTTTCATTGCGTTTATCGGAGCTGGGTGTTTTGGGTTTGCCTTACGCGTTCAAAAAGAGTGAGTGAGTGGAGTATTTCCTAAACTAAAACACTTTTTTGGAAATTGTGTTTACATGCATATGTGCGTTTTGAACTTGTACGGGGAAAGACAAACGTAAAGCCAAGTCATTTTGTGGTGTTATGTATTATGATCACTACTTTTTATCTCAACGATTTGCAGATTTATTTTAAAATTAAATCACGTGAAAACATTCGTCAGCATGCAAGTTTCAACGAATTTTTTTGTATGCCTTTATAAAACTTTGAAACCCAATTTTTTTCAATGTGTTTAGGTTTTATTTCCTGGGTGAAGAAAGTAAGATAGTTTAGAGTTTACATTGGATTATGCTGAACATCTGTTACTGTGTTTATTTACAATGAATGTTTGTATATGGACTCACATAAGCCCAAATAGACTCTCTCTATCTCTCTCTCTCTCTCTCTCTCTCTCTCTCTCTCTCTCTCTCTCTCTCTCTCTCTCACACACACACACACACACACACACACACACACACACACACACACACACACACTAAGATAAGGGTGCATTTTACACACACACACACACACACACACACACACACACACACACACACACACACACCAAACACTGAGGTAAGGGTGCATTTTATCATTTTTTAAGTAGTGAAAATCACTTCGGAGGGTTTTTTTTTATACCGTTGTCATATTATTTTTTTGTTTGTTTCAGGCTGGTATTCTTGAAGGTGTCCTCACCATGACTTTTGTGGCTCTTACCAGGTAAAGCCGCCAGTGTAACCTAAGAAGTTATCTATTGCCTGAACATTTCGGACAATCACTGTGACTCAGGAAGCCACTGTGTATGCACCAAAACTCTCTCTCTCTCTCTCTCTCTCTCTCTCTCTCTCTCTCTCTCTGAGTGTGTTTGTGTGTGTATATGTCTCCTACGCTCTCTCTCTCTCTCTCTCTCTCTCTCTCTCTGCTTCTCTCTCTCTCTCTCTCTCTCTCTCTCTCTCTCTCTCTTGATTATGTATCCTTGAAAGTCTTTGACTCTTTCTCCATTTTTTTCTTCAAGCTCAAAAGAGCAATGCTATGTCCACAACTTTTCATTTTAACTGTGCTCGTCTGCAAATTAAAGTTTGAACGATATGCCAAAGTAATATCAGAGGTGGATATTGATAAAACTGGTCATATTTAATAAGCCAAAGTGAGTGAATGGTACCTGATGTAGAAACTGAAAATGAAGTACTATCTATGAAGTATTAAAAGGACGAAAAACTGTTTACAAACAGTAGGCATTTCATAGTCCTTCCAGAAGAAATGTAAAAGGATCATGATACACACTAAAACAAACTATGAAAAGAAGATTGACTCCATATCTTAATGCAGTATTTCTCACTCTGTTAGTATTTGTGTCAAAACCATAGTCCACTCCAGGTGACCATGTGAGAGTATAGACTTCTGAAAGGAGTTTGTGAACAAATGTGTGAGGCGTTTCATATCATTGAATAGTAGTCAAATATATGGACATTTGTAACCTTCTAAACGCCAGCCAGTTTATGGTTTTTTGCTGTAGACTGACAACTGAAAGGTCAGTTTGTTTTCTTTCTTCTTCTAATGGTTTGCTTGAAAGAAAGTTGTTTTCCCTGAGGACAGGCTGTGGGATGTCGCAGTGTAATCCCATGCTATGGCTCGTTCTGGAAGACCTGCAAGTCCCGCTCAGACCTGAAAGAAAAATACCGATCTTGTCAAGACAAGCTGTCTCTTCCTGTCGGTCACAGGAGGTGAGGGTTCTAACTGTGGCCTCAGGCCCCCAAGGTACTCCCATGGCATGTGTCTCAAAGCAGTAAAATGGGACCCACTGACACCTTGTGTCTGTGGTACCCATGGTGACATCTGCTGCCATCAGCATAGTCAAGCCAGGTCAAATGCAATTTCAGTTTCATCAAGTAGGCGTCACAGCTGGTCAATATAGGCTACACTACATCCACTAAGTTTTGAGACCACACTTGAGACCACAATGATTTAAAGCTGATGGATAAATGAATTAGTGACTAAGATGAAAGAATTTGAGAAGAGGGTCTTGTGGCTATGACTTAGCAGATGTCTGACCTACGCCTTAGCCCAGCACGCTGGTCAGACCTTGAGTGCCTACCTAACATTGGTTGTGCCATTTTTATGTGTGTTTATGAGTGTACACATGTGTGTATGGATGTGTGGGTAAGGGCTTCTCAGATGAAATAGTTTTCCAGATACAGTTTTCCATGCCGTGCCGTACCCAACATCACATGGAAATGTGTGCAGTGCAGCCTGCCGAATTTCCTATCCGTGCTGTTTGATACCA
>JADBJO010006816.1:85000-100000 GCA_016801955.1 Conus betulinus
GTCTTCTGCTTTCTTTTCTACTTGCTGAACTCGCTCTCTGTCTCTGTCTATGTCTCTCTCTCTCTCTCTCCTCTCTCTCTCTCTCTGTAAATATATCTTTGTGGGTAGCAATGTTTGTCTCATGTGTGTGTGTGTGTGTGTGTGTGTGTGTGTGTGGTGGCGCCCTAATCTATTGAAGACACTATCTTATTGTTTATGGGTCTGTAAAGAATACTTGAAGCAGCAGATTTTATTAGCTGCATATTTGTGCTTATTGAAAATGTTGAATAAAGCTAACACATTTGAAAACCACACAATTATTTACTTTGAAATTAAAATCATGTGGTTGGGAATGTCTATCAATAGGTTTGTTTGCTTTTTTAATATCTAAGTCATTACTATTATGATAGAAGAATTGCTAGCCTGCACTTGTTTTCCCCCACTACATGATTGTTCAGCATATATATATATGTGTGTGTGCGTGTGTGTATGTGTGTGTGTGTGTGTGTGTGTGTGTGTGTGTGTGTGTGTGTGTGTAGGTATATATATAGATATATATATGTGTGTGTCATCACTATCAGTATCACCCTGTTGCAGCTAGCACGGAGCAGTAATCTGTGGGTTTTTTTCTCTCTCTCTCTCTCTCTCTCTCTCTCTGTAGATTTAATTAAAGCTGTATTGTTGTGTGTGTTTTTGTGCGTGTGTGTGTATGTGTGTGTGTGTGTGTGTGCGTGTGTGTGTGTGTGTACGTGCGTGCGTGCATGCATGCGTGTGTGTGTGTGTACATTTTCGTTCCACACAGCTGCTTTTGTTTGGCTGCTCAGAACGTCATGAAGAACAAAATCATCAGTGAATTCAGTTCTTGCTTTTGATTACCCCCCTTTTTCATCTTCTTTTTTTTTTTCCAGTGCTAAAGCTATGCTGCTCATCGTGGACTGTAAATACAAGATTCTGGGCAAAAAGGTGAGGGGGATCCCAATGGGCATGACAGTAGACATGGACACAGATGACCACAATGGCTCGATTCCTTCCGAGGTGTCCAGCAGTCATGACGACTTCTCTCGCCAAGAGGAGGACCTCATGATCAGTGTGAAAGAGCCGAAAGCTGCCCCGGTGAGGTGCATGCCCTGTCGTGCTTCTGACGCCTTGTGTTGTAGTCACAGTGCTTTTTAACCCGCATGGCTGGAGTAATTGTTGCTTCCCCTGGTTTAACCTTGGTCGGACGCTGCATTTGATGACACATTCCCGAAGATGCATGTCCTCCCCAGTACCCACACATTCTGTGCTGGTCTGATTGTGTGTTTTTAGCTGTGTGTATATCTTCTTCAGATGATGTGAGACATATAAGATCCATACTTGAAAGAGTCTATAGGAGAAATTTGAAAAATCATTGATAAGGCTCCTCCAAAAAACGTAGACAAACGAATCACAAAGACAAAACATGATGCGTTTTTCAATCTCTTAGGTTTCCTTCAGCCAAGACAAACAACTCTCAGGACAACGAAAATGAACGGGCAATCACTTGTCTTCATCCAATTTGGCGCAAGATGGGTGTTGAATGAATGAAGATAAGTGATTGCTCGTTCATTTTCATTGTCCTGAGTGTTGTGCATCTTGTGTGAAGAAGACCTAGGAGGTCATTCTTTGTCTACATTTTACAGCAGAGCCTTGTCAATAATTTTTCAAATTTGTTTGGATTTCCACCTGCAGTCGCTTCACTTTGTGATTAGTCTATAGGAGAGTTTATACTTAAATGGACACTGCAGGTTCACTAGGACCCATGCTCAAAGTGCTGCTTTATACGTTTACTGCTTTTTACAGTATGGGTCCTGCAGGACCAGCATTATCAGAAGTGTCTGGTTCAAACAGGTCAGTTGATTATTTCTTTCCCTTTTTTGATGCACAGACGCCGAAGCCTGACAACACAAAATAAATTACATTTTAACAGATACAAAAAAAAATATGTGAGAATATTTGTGATTATTCCAGAGATGTAAAGACTTTTTGCCCCCATCTGGGCACCAGAGTACCCAGAAGGACAGTGAACTGTGCAGAGCACTTTGCCGCGGTTTAACGTTTATTTGAGGAGTTCACGTTCCTCACAGCATGGCATGATGTATGGTCTTGATCAGGTCTGTTTGGCGTCCTTCGGGGTGATCAGTCAGATTTTGGAAGAAGGAATCGGTCAGTGTCTGTCTTTCAAGATTGATAAGGATATTTTGTTATGACAGTATTTGATAATACTAATAGTGATGCTTTAGAGTAGCAGTAATGAAGATAATAATGATAATAACAGCAAGTTAGTAGGATAGTAATTAAAGGTTATGAAATAAATGAAAAGGATAAGCTTACAGTAGGTGGCTGAGTGAACCTTATTCACTAACTTACTGATATATAATGACCCAAATGGAATGTAAAAAGAAGACTTTATCATTGATTTTGGTTTGTTTTTTTTTTCTTCTGAAGTTAAGAAAAATTAAGTCCATCCAATTTCTTTATTATTATGAGAGTTGAGGTATTTTGGAATGATTAGATTCATACTATATTATTCTTTTCTGTCTTCTGCAGTTGGGTAATAACTCATGGCAGTGCAAGTAGTTTATATTATTCAGAACTGTGGGCAACATTTGACCCATTTTCCTCATTTTAATGGAAAGAGTGGAGCTGTGGAAAAATGTGTGTGACAGTTGACTTTTCACTTCGTATTAACAAATGTTGCTTTACATAACATTTAACTCTCGTTGCTCACAAACAAAAATCCTACTATGTTTAAAAAACCACACAGCTCTGTTAGAAATATTCCGTAGACAAGTCTGTCAGTATTTAACCAGGAATCACTTGCAACAGTTGTGACTTTATTTGCATCATTAAGGGAAAAAAGAAAAAAAAAAAGTTCAAAATTTCAAAAGTCAAAAGTCTGCTCACAAAATGTTTTGGTAATTGTACCTGAGTTTCTCTCCACATTTTTTAAACCAAATCTTCACAACCAGTAAGATTTCTTTTTAATTTTTTGTAATCTGTTTCTGAAGTTGAAGTGATTCAAAATGCTACAAAGTACAAGAAAGTGTTCAGCCAAGGGTGCCAGTGTGGTTGGTCACCTTTTAGAAAGAAATGATTTTTCCATCCTGACACAAAGCCTGAATGTTTTTGAATGTTGAAATCCTTTTCATCAAGGAGGTGTCACTGCATGCAGACTAGTCCATATACACTACACCACATCTAAGTTTTGAGATCGCACTGTACATGATTTCAAGCTGATGGATAAATGAATTAATGACTAAGGTGAGAGAATCTAAGGAGAGGGTTTCGTGGCTGACCAACGCATTTGCCTAACACTCTGGTCAGATCTTTGTCACAGAAAGTGTACACAGCGCAATGAAGAATTGGCAAGTGAAGGGTTAAGCATACTTAATCATTTTTTTTTTGGCCCTGAATGCTGGACAACTAAAGGGTTAGGCATACTAAACCCTGTGCTCTCATGTACCTCAGGGACAATGCTTATTCATACTGTGTACTTTGGTTGCAGCACTTTACAAGGTTAAGGTATTCCTAGAGACTTGAATGTTTGTGTTCATTTTTTTTTTCTCTCTCTCTCTCTTTCTTCTTTTGCTTTAAATCCCAGATGTTCTAGCTGTTAACAACGAAGTTGCCATTGTAGTTACCCACAGGGATTGCTGTGTTGCTTGTAAATGTTTCTGTCGTTTCTATGGCCATGAAGGAGAAGGGTTCAAATGTGATAAATTTTTGTGCTTCAAGATTGAGTATTTTCTGCATGCTGTCTCAGTGTGTGTTTATACATTTGCTAATTGTGACCTGGGATACGATTTTCATATTATAGTTTGTTCATTGTCAGCATCAGTGTTGTAATCACTCAAATAGAGACATGATTCAATCTTGAATAAGACCGTGAATTAGAACCAGTGATAGTCTGACAAACTAACTAACTAACTAACTAACTATATATATATATATATATATATATATATATATATATATATCTCCCTCAGGCAGCTAGTGAAGGCTTTCTCATTTATTATAATATATTTCCCCCGTTTTCTTCATCTTCATTTTTTTCTTTCTCTAAAAGTTCAAATCTTTGCAAAGTTATTGTTATAATGACTGAAGAATTGTTAGCCTGCTCTTGTTTTCCCCCACTACTTAATTGTTCAGCATTTATATATATATATATATATATATATATATATATATATATATATATATTATATAATTTCTCCTCAAGAAAGATCACACATTTAATTTGAAAAATCCAAAAGTGGGGGGGGATTGTTGAATTTCAAAATAACTAAATGTTTTTGTTATCTTTCTTTCCTTTTTTTTTTCTACTTTTTTTTTTCTCCCCCCCCCCCCCCCCCCCCCCCCCCCCTTTTTTTTTTTTTTTTTTTTTTTGTGAAATATATTTCTTACAGTGTTTTCATCATCATTAGACAAATGAACTAAACTAAAGTTTTTCATTTATGAAACCACAATGATCAAATGTGTATTTATAAAGAAAAATAAAATGAAATAGATTTTAAGTACTTTAGGAAAGAAACAGGTGGTTCGGTTTTTATCCATGAAATTGCATGCCAGGTAACAGCTATTAAGTTTTCACTTGAGTTAATTAAATTTGCATGTAGTTGTTTTGCCTGCTTTTTTTTTTTTTTTTTTTTTTTTTTTTTTTTTTGTAGGTAGTAAAAAGAATGTCGCATTTTTAGCTGTCATTTTGTTTTGTTGACATGGATGCAGAACAGGATTAGTGTTTTCGTTTCTAAGTGGTAGAGAGTTTAGCTGCCACTGTTGTAATAGATTGCTGCAATATTAATTAGTTGTTTGTATGCATGCACTGTTCTTATAGATTGTTACAATATTAATTAATTAATTGTTTGTATTTAGTAATGTTATATAGACTGTTACAATATTAGTTAATTTAGTTGTTTTGTATATAGTAATAATGAAAATTGTGTTTGATGGTGTGATGCTGAAGGGGATTCGTAATTTTGTTTCTAAGGGTGTAGAGAGCTAAGCTTGCGTTGTTTTGATAAGATTCTTACAATATTAGGTAATTAATTGTTTCTGTGTAATAATGTTACGTTTGGTGGTGTGTGTTTGAAAATCGGTTTGAATCTTGGTTTGTTTGTTTGTTTGGTCGAGATGAGAAAGTAAGCACACATGTATATAGTGTTAATGGTTCTTTAATAGTTCTCTTCAAAAGAAGAAATATGCATGGGGATAGGTTCAGTGGACACATACTTTTGCCAGATGAACACAATAGTAACCGTTGATATTCTTGTCAGTTTCTGATTTTGTTTACAGTGACTGATAGAGAGGTAAGAATACTGAAATTGCTGAAGTTTGTAGCACTAGTAAAGGAGAGCTTTCAAATAACTTTTTTTTTTTTTTTAGTGTATGTTGAAATGATTAGCTTGAGAATCTAGTTTGAGAATCTATGTCACCGTGTGAGTTCTCACCTAGTCAGTCATATGGCAGCAAGTGAATAACTTGACCTCTCGCTTTTGATGAATGAAAAAACTCATCCAAGCCAAGAGGTGAAAGTCACATACGTCATAGATGAACAGAAATCAAATCGCATTAGTTCAGTTAAGTGGTATAAAAGGGGCTTTCACTCTCAAAGAACAGTTTCATGTGTAGGTCATGTCACCAGAGTGCCTTTGTCTTCCTAGAGCTGTTCTCTCTTGGATCTTTTTTTTTCCTATCACTCTCTGAGCCACAGTTCCATCATTGTCTGTACACCTTTGGCCAGGATTGGACAACTCCGAAAAAGAAAGAGGGAAAGATTTAGTGTCTATTTCTTAACTCTTACCGGTCCACTCCTTTGGTTGTTGAATGTCTTTATTCAGTATTTTTTTCCATTGTGTTTCTTTCTTTTCAGCAGTTACATAGTCCATGGTTTGATTATACAGATTTCTTTACACATTCAAAATCTATAACATTTACTCTATTTTCATATATAATATTCCTTTCATGGAAGGTCTTTGTGTTAAGGTCAAGAAGAAACTGTTGTTACCCCAAATCGGGGGGGTGTGGGGGGGTGTGGGGGATAAGCATCCAAATGTCTGATTTGGTTACAGTTAAGCCACATATTCAAACAGAATTAAGAACCATCATTTATTGACAATTTTCTTCTTATCTTTTCCAGTAGTCTCTTGAACATGATATTCATCTGTAAACATGTTGACTCTTAGTCTGTCTTAAGTGTCTGCGTTGCTTCTACAGTTTGCATCGCGGACAGCTCTGATACCAATGAATCTCTGTCTTAAAGTAATGTGGAGGGGAACACCAACAGGTTCAACTCTATCATCTTGGAATAGTTGAGTAAATTACCGCCAACGGGCCCTGTCACAGTTTGAGGTTTTTGAGTAGGTCTCGCCTCAAACTGACAGATGGTTCACTTCCTTTCTGGACTGTACAAAACTATGACCTCTTGCCCCTTTCAAAAGAGTGTAATGTGGAAAATGCGCCACACAAAAGGAGGCTTCTGATCATTGCCCACAAAGCATTCTTTCTACCTCAAAAGTTGTATCTGTGTTAATTCCATCCCTTTGCTGTCAGTAATGGAGAAAATGGATGTTAATGTCTTGATATTGTTTTAGGTTTATCTGGTTGTCCCCTCTAGAAAAAACAAATTTCTTTTTTTTTTTTCTTCTGTTAAAACTGAGAGGGAAGAGCACATACCGATGCTGTTCGAACACAAGAAATGGCAACTGTGATCAATTTCGACAAATGTCTTTTCCATCATGAAAAACAAGCCATCCATTGTCTGTGATGTCTTGAGATTGAATGTGGAGTTTTGCGGCACACACTGTGTGCCATGTCAGACTGTGAAAGCTGTGGCCAGTTTCTTCCCCCTGTTTGATCACATTGTCATGGTTTCCCATCGTTATTGATCTTTCATGGCATGAAGTCGCTCCCAGGGTTCTGTTATGAAGACTAATTCAAAATGCTGAAACTCAAAAGTAAGTCTTTGGCTTTGTCACTTAAAAGCCAGTCAGTGTCATTCAACAACATTTACATTAAGTTCTACTTACAGCAGAGGTACCAATTTAACAACAGAGGTGTTATCCATATGATGTACAACAGGCAATGATGTTGGGACCCAAAACCTCATCAGCAGCTGAGACAAGAAATCCATTTTCAATCACAATGTCCCTTGAAAAAATTTAAAAAATAAAAAGACACCTTATAAACTTATTACAGAAATTGTTTATGTGTGTCAGCAGTTTCTGATTGACTGACGTTGTGTTTCTAAATGACCTTTCTAAATAAAATACCAGTCCACTGTCTGTCATGTCCTGATTTTTTATTTTAAATAAGCACTTTCTCCTCTTATCCTACTTTGAAGTCTCTCTTAGCTTTCTGTTCACAATGCTAGCAGCGACTCAGAGGTAAGTTACGTGTGTATATGCACATGTACATGCAAGCACACAATGCTTGTTTTTTTGTGTGTGTGCATGCGTGCGTGCATGCGTGCGTGCGTGTGTGTGTATCTGTGGGTGTCACTTTTGTGTGGATTCAAAGAGCTTTAGTTTTAAATAACACAAGGAAACACAAGACCTTCTTTGTCATGGTTTCAAAGATAATGGCATAATCACATACACACTCATTTTTTGTTTGTCATCACAAGACTGTTTAAACCCTTGTTGCTCTGATACCCAGGTTTTGCTGTTTCACAAGTTTCGGTTTTGTAAGGAATTCTTTTGTCATATTAACTCTGAGTGTGCTTTTTAGTTTACATTTTCATTCACAAGTTCATGAATTCAGGGGGGTTTCTTTTTTCTTTTTCTTAATTTGTTTTTGATTCTTTTCTTGCCTTGTGGTTTAAGCTGTTTTCAGTCTCAAAGAGGGGATTGGATAAGTAGCTAGCTTTTTTTCTATAATGAACTGAACTTATATGTTTTGAAACTGAACATTGATTTTGTTTCAGAGAACCGATATCACCTATGGAGATGTAGGTAAGACCTGTTCAATCTTTTACACCATTAAACTTGTCCCATATATTACATTATGATAAGAAATAGAAGAACATTTTAATATGTGAGATTTCTCATATTTTTATTGTACATGAAGTGCAGCTAAAATCTAGATGAGGATAAGAAAAAAATATTAGATGATTTTAAAAAAAGAAAAAAAAGAAAAGACCTAAATTGTGATGGAGAGTGGGTTTTGCTCCCATTCCTGCCACACTTGCCCCGCCTTCTCAAAAGAGAGGGAGAGAGAGAAATGTGGGTGTGTGTGTGTGTGTGTGTGTGTGTGTGTGTGTGTGTGTAAGCAAAATATATGTACATGCTATGAGTATTCAATTAGTTTTTATCTATGGTCATACCTTGGTATGAAGTAGTTTTCTTAAATATTTTATCCCCTGAGGGCATACACATTTATTCAGTATTGAAAGAAGTTTACAAATGAAGAAAATATTAAAAGGGAACAGCACTGAAAAAAAGCAACAAACTGCAAGCAGCAGTAAGGTGACAAAACGCACAGCAAATCCTGTTTGATATTTAACCAAACAACAAACAGCACCACATCATGTCTGCACTGCCAATGTCACGCATTAACCTTCTTACTATTTTGAAGCATTCTCGGTTTTTTTTTTTTTTTTTTTTTTTCTTGTATCAAAAGTGAGAGAGAGAGAGAGGGAGGGGTTGGAAGGAGAGGGAGAGAAAGCAACCTGAAATTACTAACATTTTCTATGCAGAATCGTAGGAAACAACATCAACAGAACAAATAAAGTATGTATACAACATTGATGGTTGAGTTTATGCTGCCACGCCCTCATTCAAAATCATGTATACTGATTGCCCTTTAAGTTCACTCATAAAGGTTTTTTTTTTTTTTGTTTTGTTTTTTTTAGACAACATATATATACACACATGCACACACAGGCACAATCCTGAATCTCAGTCAAAGTTTATGATGATGCCATTTGTTTACAAATTGACTTTGTTCATGTTCTTTTTTTCCATTGCATTTTTCTACTTGATATTTGGTACAATTTTTTTTTTCCAACAACAGACAGGGAACGGAGAAAGTACCTTTTCAGCTCTGGATTTCTCAGCATAGAACTTGACAAAGATTATTACATAATCAAATATGATGTCAGGTTTTAACCCAAGAGTCAGCGCTAACAGAACAAGTTTTCTTGAAGATGTCATTTCAGTACACTAAGGCAATCGTCCTTTAAGAAACTGAAGGTCAGTCCGAAAATTTGTTGTGTCACATCGCATGCAAAAAATAAGTGATCATTAGTTTTCTTTTCAGACTTACAAAAAGTACATTTGGTATTTTCAACAATGTTCTTTTTTTTCTAAAACAATATGTGTTGCCAGGATTCTGTGAATTAACCTTACTTGAAACCATTTCAGTTTAATTTCTTTTTATTTTTTGTATCCAAAGAAAGATAATTTTTCCACCTCCATTCTTCACCTGCTCCATTGTTCCATTTCTCACAGCATCTTGGTTGTGAGTTATCTGCATTTAAGATTTGATAATCAAGTCGAGCTCCTTTATTTACACTCCAAAGAATACCAAGAGCTTTTTCACTGTTCTTGGGTGTATTACTTGTGAATCTAATATTCTTTATGCAAATACATTTTCTGACAGATTGTACACAGCCTTGATACAGCATAAAGTTTGTTTGAACAGCATGCTTGTTCTTGAATTCTTCGTATGTAGGAATTCTTTCTTTCTGCATACACAAGCTGATACTCCTGGGGACACGGCCTGTATAGACAGGCAGTGGAGTTTTTCATCCCACCATTAAGGCAGCCATACTCCATCTTCAGGGAAGGTGCATGCTATGTGTAACATGTCATCCATACTAACGGCCAAACTGGCCTTCCCCAGTTCCGAAAGTTGGTGATAGGATTTTACGTGTGTGCAAGATGTTGTGCGTGCGTTCACACACGGAACCTCAGTTTATAGTCTCATTCAAAGGACTGTATGGGGAATGGAGTTAGAACCAAGGTTAACTCCGAGGGAAAAATCCCCCTGTACCAAAATTTGAAACCTGCACCCCCAGGATCACGAGTCTGGCGCTCTACTGACTGAGCTTTTCCGTCCCCCCATATGTAAGGAATGATCCCCTGCTTGGTTCATTAAATCTGCAATATGATATACACCTTTGTCTGTCCATTCATTAGAAACATGAGCTTTTCCTGTCCAGTGTAATGTTTTTATTGTAAAAAATATGTTTTCAGCCAAGAGATCACTAGGATCCTCAGTATGTACTTTATTGCCAAAAGCTTTATATGTTTGGAAAAGTGTCATTCCAGAAGTCACTAGTCTCCTTTTGACTAACTGGTGAAGCATAGACCTATTTCCCAAGATCCTTTGCAAGAGGAAACAGTTTTTTTCAATCACAGACTTCCATTCATAACTACTAAATTTAAGTTTTCTGATCCATGTAAGCTTCAATGCCATTATCATGTGTTTAGGTGAAGGTATTCTTAATCCTCAATTTCTGACAATTTTCACTGTTGTTTTTCAGGCTATCCCTGTCTTGTTTGTTATTCCATACAAATTGACAGCATTGTTTTCGAAGCTCATCCATCCAAAGATATGATTTGGGAGGATTGCTGATTTTAAAAAGCAGCTACTCTGCTAGCTCTCTTACTCCAGACATTGAATAATAATCTTACTCCATGAAATCTTTCACTGTAATTCATTTCTACACAGTTCTTTTTTTTTTTTTTTTTTTTTTCTTCTTCTTTTTTTTTTTTTTTTTTTTTTTTTAGTTCTACACAGTTTGATAGTTCAGGGGGTAAACCGTATTCCAAGGATCCTAAACTGTTTTGGATTCCAGTCTGTTTTTAGGTGGGGCATATATCTTGTCTTTTGACAGCGCTTTGCTTCCTAGCCAAACTGCCTTTGCTTTTTTTTCGATAGTCGTATATACAACCCAGACACTTTTCCAGATTTGTTTAAGGTGCCAGTTGCATGTTCAGATGATATTCTGTCCCCTTCGTTTGTCGGCTGCATATCGTCTGCAAACTGAGACAGCTTGTGTTCAGTTTGGTGGATATGTATTCCCTTGGTGTTGTTATTTTCCCTGGATCGTGATAGCTAATGTTTCTGTGATCATGATAGCAAATGTTTCTGTGGATCATGATAGCTAATGTTTCTGTGGATGATGATAAGGCAGACATGGGGATCACCTTGCCGGCAGCCTTTTTGTGTTTCAAACCATGGTGAGCTCTGAACAGTTACTATATTACAGAGGAGTTAGTTCCCTTAGTTTTTCTTCAGTACTTGTTTACTAATTGTAAAAATGTAGATGAAAGTGAATGTGTGTTTTAAAAAAAAAAATTGTTACAGGATTCCATGCCCTTGGACATACAGGCAGAGTGCTGGTCGACATAGCCATTGTGATCTCACAAACAGGTATGTATGATCGATACTTATGTTCAGCAAAGTATATATACAAACAGGTATGTAAGATAGATACTTATGTTCAACAAAGTATTTTTACAAACAGGTATGTAATATGGATACTTATGTCAACAAAGTACATATGTTTATGTAAACTTACAATCCAGTGCGTAAAATTTGAAATAAAGCAAGAAACTCAAACGACTGCAGTTTCATAGTCTATTTCCAGTTTGAATTTTTGCTTTCCAAAAAGCTTCATTAGACTGGCTCTGTGTATATGTGTGTGTGTGTGTGTGTGTGTGTGTGTGTTTGATGTATGTATGTGTGTCTGTGTCTATGTCTGTCAGTGTCTGTGTGTGTGTGTGTGTTTAAAAACCAATGAATTCCATTGTCCAACAGCCTCATTCATGGTGGGATTCTGAGTTAATGGAGAAGGAGGCTTTCAGTTGTAATGGATATCTCCACCTTCTTGAGAGAAGAAAGATGCGTTAGACATTTTAACTGTTCTTTTATCCTGTGAATTTCTGCTGTGTTTCTTCTTCTGTTGTACGCATAGTTATTTATTTGAGACATAAATGAAAATAGAGAAATGATTTTTTTAAAAGAGAAAAAAAAACAGTAACATGCATATATGTATACATTTTCCCATCCCTCTCCAAGAACCATTGAAACAGATATGTTATACAGTTATGGCATAAGGTAGGTCATACAGTTATGTCATACAGGTATGCAATACAGCCATCCATTGACATTTACATCCATTAAAGGGCCTAGAAACACAGGGACTGAAAAATATGATCTGGTTTATGAAGCTGCTCTCTCCTCATTAAATCATTGTGTTTGACACAGCATTGTTTCAATAGCCACTCGGAACACATGGTCTTCCAACATGATCATGTACAGCAGACTAAACAGACAGGCAGGCCAACCCCTGTCTCCCATACCATCCCCATGATCCCTCTTGCACTCCATTACAGCAGGTGGCACTCACACACACACTCACACACACACACACACACACACACACACACACACACACACACACACACACACACACACACAAAACACACACACACACACACACACACACACACACACACACACACACACACACACACACAAACATTGCACACACGCACACACACACACACACACACACACACACACACACACACACACACACACACACACACACACACACTGTAACACTCGCACACACACACACAGACCCTAAAACACAGTCGCATGCACGCACGCACACACACACACACACACACACACACACACACACACACACACACACACACACACACACACACTGTCACACGTACACACACACACACACACACACACACACACACACACACACACACACACACACACACAACACACACACACACACACACACACACACACTCATGAGAAAGAGAGAGAGAGGAGAAGATAGGTAGAGGGATACATCTGTTGACACACATGAATAGGTAGAGGGATACATCTGTTGACACACATTGTATGAGAGAGAAACACAAAGAGATATATGAGAGGAGGGAGCGGGGTAGATAAATCTATATCACAACACATGACATGACGCACATCGTGTGAAAGAGAGAGATACGTAGATAGATCGATCTATATCATAACACATGACATGCTTTATCACACTTTGTTTTGTTAAGCCTGCCATGGTTTCAGGATTTGTTTGTTTATTTGTCTTTTATTTATGTCCTCTGTTAGATATATGTGGATGACATTAGATGTACAAAATGAGTTTAAACATGGTGAACATGTTTTTTGTTGTTTTCTCTATTTCCAGGATTTTGTTGTGCCTACATTATTTTCATCTCAGAGAATCTGTCTGATTACATCAACGGAGTCAAAAATGTAAGTGTTTGAAAGGTTTTGCTCATACCTGTCAGCTGTTGGGGTTTTTCTTTCTTTTTTTTTTTTTTTTTTTTTTTCATGTTTTGCTTTTTTATTTTATTGATGGGTTTTTTTTTTCTTTGCTGTCTGTGTTTTTCTTTCTACATTGCCTTTGCTGTTTTCTTCTTCTCTTTGATGTTACCCTGATGGTTTTTTTTTTTTCCTTTCTTCTTTACTTAAGCAGTTAGAATTTAGTTGTTGGTGATTGTTTGATCAATTAACATGTGACTGTGTACAGTGTGGAAGGTTAGGCACTCATGTGACTATATACAGTGTTGAAGCTAAGGCAGTCATGTGACTTATATACCGTGTGGACGCTTAGCCAATCATGTGACTATATACAGTGTGGAAGCTTAGGCAATCATGTGACCATATACAGTGTGGAAGCTTAGCCAATCACGTGACTATATACAGTGTGGAAGCTTAGGCAATCATGTGACTATATACAGTGTGGAAGCATAGGCAATCATGTGACTATATACAGTGTGGAAGCTTAGCCAGTGATGTGACTATATAGAGTGTGGAAGCTTAGGCAATCATGTGACTATATACAGTGTGGAAGCTTAGGCAATCATGCGACTCTATACAGTGGACGCTTAGCCAATCATGCGACTATATACAGTGTGGACGCTTAGCCAATCATGTGACTATATACAGTGTGGAATCTTAGCCAGACATGTGACTGTATACAGTGTGGAAGATTAGGCAGTGATGTTTTTCATCCTCTTTTTCTGGCTTTTGTTACTTTTCTTCAGGTACGTTCCCTTCACTGTTATAGTGATTAATTTCAATGTTCATTTATGTTTCTTTCTTTTTCAGTGTAGGAAGTCAAAGGAAGCAGGGAGGGGGGAGGGAGGTTAGTTGGGGGAAGGGGTAGTGTACAGCAATGTTTGGATGAATATTGTTGAATAATTATCATTTATGTTTGCTGACATTTTTTTTTTTTTTTTTTTTTTTTTTTTTTTTTTCGGTTGAGCATGTGTATGTGCATTTTGGAGGGTGTATGTTTGCTTTTGTCGTTTTTGAAGGGTGCTCAAGTTGGACGATAAAAAAAAAAACAAAGAAGGTACTCATGATTTTTCCACTGCTGTCTTTGAATTAAAAGTAATTTGTTCGTTTTTCTGCAGTCAGCACAGGCACTGTGCTTCCACCCGTCCTCCTTCCTCCTTCCCTCCCCTCCCTGTTTGTGTAGCTTAACTCTTCCCTAGTTCATTAAATCAGCACCATCCAAGATGCATTTGACGTGTTTACGCCACACAGTCCACAATCCAGTGATTGTTTGGCTTCATTTCAGTTGTGATCAGCTTGATTTCATTCATGCGTCGTTTTGTGTTGATCCTTTACCTTTGCTTTAGGACAAGTTGGCATTGATGAAGACAGAGGGAGGAGTCTGTTCCCTCCGAAAGAAAAGATGTTATCTGCCTGTTTGTTGTGTGGTGTGCGCTGTAAACCATTGTTGGCTGCTTGTTTGTTGTGTGGTGTGCGCTGTAAAGCATCGTTTATAACTCTGGTGTGGTTTGTCCCCCTTTGCAGAGGGGAGTGGCTCTTGGTGCTGCTTCCGCCGCTGTTCTTCTTCTTGACTCTGATCCGCCACCTCAGCAGTCTGGCCATGTCCAGGTAGGTCTTCATTCCATAGCTTCCAAACTGGTGGCGGGGATAATATTACCTTTTCTGGCTTTTTTTTCTTTTTTTTTTTTTTTTTTTGCAGCAGGTCTG
>JADBJO010006816.1:102500-107500 GCA_016801955.1 Conus betulinus
GAGCAAGATTTTGTGTGTCTCGAGGTGAAAGGTCATGTCACTGTCACCAAAATGTCACCCAGTGTGTCTCATGCAATGGTGACAATTCTAATACAGCATACCACCATGCAGTTATCCCATACACATGCATGTTAGTGTTGTAAAATGAAAGCTGTGGCCTAAGTGAGATGATCTGTCTTCTGTCCACTTGTTCAGTCCCCACAGGTAAACCACAGAATGTCACACACAACTAGTGTCAATTGTCACTACTGAACAGTTACTGTAGATTCAAGCACAGTTCCTCATTGTTTTTCTGTCACTGTTCTAAGCACCTTATACATGTCCATATGTATTACACACTGTATAGCTGTACAGTGAGGAAATTGAGTAGAGTGTCATTTCTGCCAAGTGTCATCAAAGCACTGTCACCATAAACTACAGGTAAACATATGTACACGTACACACAAACACAGAGACTAGCAAACTGCCCTACTGTTGAGCCACTTTCAGCGCATGGTAGTCATGGAAACAGTCATTCTCATGAAAGCATAAAGACACCTGGCAGAAAAAACACACATATATGACGTTTCTACGTGTCGTCCCTTAGTTGTCATAGGGAATAATCAGTAGAGACGTAGCCCCGCATTTCGTCAGATGTTGTGTCGAACCACGGAGTCAGGTGTGCCCTTAGCTGATTGTTTTGAGAGTATCTGTTAGTTTCTTCTGCTACTAGTTGAAAAAAATATGAGAGGTAGAAAGAAGAAATAATCTAGTGCGGTGGCAGTGTTCGGCAGTGAGTGCACAGGCCTGTGGGCTGTTGGATGGGACCACGCGGGCAGGATGTGTAGCCGTCACCATTGTTTTGCAGAGTGGCGAGTAGCACGTGGTTCTCAGGGTCGCTTTCACCATTTTCCTCTCCTTCACTGGTGCCGATTTCAACATCATTCTCTTCTCCTAACTCTCTATTTCATACTTCTCTAATTCTTGCATAATTTGATCCCACTCCTCCGCTGAACACTCAGGAATATCATCAAACTCGCTGTTGTTTGCAGACGATGCCATTGCGAAATCGGTCAGTCTCACCAAAGATCTCACGCACAACTGTTCGCTTGCAGTTTCTCCTCTTTCTTAGTGAATGGAAGTGGTGTCAGCATCCAAAAATAGTGCTGCCACATTACTGGACTATAGTGGGAAATCCCCAACAACTTTTAGTGGCTCTCCGAGTATTTTCACGGAGTCAGCACGTGATGGAAAAGTACCGTCTGCGACCGTTACGAAATCTAGCGCGCTGTCGCAGCGCTCCGGTCTGCACCCGTTATGAATACAAGAGGGTTAAGAAAAGCATCATAAGCAGCACAAACTTTAATTTTTGTGCCTGTGTTTTTGTTGTGGGAGTTGAAAAATTGCTGTCCCGGTAATAGTTGTCTGTGGTTTGCTTTTTCATCCGTTTGGCCTGATCAAAGATTTCAGTCTGTTTTTTACATGGGAGCCATTACAAAAATCAGCTAAGTCATCTTTCATTGTATTAGTCCAGCTTTGCTTTTTTTTTTTGTTTTGTTTCTTGTCTTGCCTGTTGAAGATGATACTCTGGAACATATAATGCACTAAGTGTTGAGCTCTGTTTGTTTTAATCATTCGGTAGGCTAGTAAAACCTTTGCATTTTCTGGTTTTGT
Organism: Conus betulinus; assembly: GCA_016801955.1. Classification (NCBI taxonomy): domain Eukaryota; kingdom Metazoa; phylum Mollusca; class Gastropoda; order Neogastropoda; family Conidae; genus Conus; species Conus betulinus. The sequence continues at coordinate 104,154 of JADBJO010006816.1, forward strand.
TTCAGTTTGCTGGCCCAGATGTCTAATCTGATGGCGTTTGGTGTTGTCTTTTGGTTTGACTTTGAGCACCTGTTTAAAATTACGTGAGTATACTTCTTTATCTGAGAAGGATGACATCTTCTCTGGCGTCGTTTTCTTTTCCGTATTATGTCAGAAGATCTGAGTTCAGTTTACATTTGCCGTTTGTGTCTTCTGTGTGGAGCTGTTTAGAATGAACATGTGGGATTTCCTAACATTTCTTTGTTTAGATTTGAGTGTTGTTGATGTATTCTACACAAGCGAGTGACATAACTAACTTAGTATATTTGATCTTTTAACTAACTTTGTATATTTGAACATTAGAATTCAAAATAGAACACATGTTCTTCATCTGTAAACTACCACATTCATCAACATCTACTCCAAGTGCATGTTTTTGAAAATGGTTGAATATTTGTGTATAATCATGTTATTTGTGTTTGATATGAAATTGTTAATGGATCCCACCCCATCTCTTTACCCTTACCCCCCCCACCCACCCCTCCCGGTCCCACTTTTGCTTTGTGTACAAGGATGTTTGATTATTCGATTGCCTTTTTTGTTGTGTTTTTTTCTTTGGTAATCAGTTGTTATCTATGTAATTTGTAATGTAGTGTGTTTGGAAATTGATTTGATATTAAAAATGCTCATTAAAAAAAAAAAAAAAACTTTGTATATTTGATCTGTAACTAACTTAGTATAGTTGATCTTGTTATGCAATCAGAAGAATCAGCATGCATAAAACAGAAATTGCTTGCTAGTAATGCAAAAGAGCATCGAAGAAAAAGCTGGAAAAAAGATTACACTGACTGATGTTGTTTTTTTCTGTGCTGGCCTTTGCATGGATAGGTGTTTCATGGCTTAACTCTCCCTACACCAACCTGTGGAGTCAGTTTCCCCCAGCCATGCATGCTATGCGTACATTGCCTACATAGCATGTTTTGCAGTTTGCTTCTTTTTGAATTTTTATTTTTGTGTTAGATGTTATGCTTAGTCCCTGCCATGCCACTTTCAGATAGATGCATTCATTGTCTGGTACCGAAAATCGTCTTTAGTTTATTACAAAATGGGTGTATGTGTTGATAAGCTCCCAGACTGTGGAGCCTAGTGTCTGGCTGTCTGTCATGAGCAGAACGTAGTTCTAGAGCCCCTACGTGGGCAGCACATTGTCATGAATGTTGTTTGTTTTGTCTGAAGGCCTAAGAGGTCGAAACGTGTTGTGTTTTGTCTTATATGTTTATCCATATTGTCTTGCAGAATCATTAAGGATTCTTTTGAAAATTGGGGGAAAAGTTAAAGTTTGCTTACAACCAAGAATTACCTATCATCAAAAATTTGTTCTGAAACTGTGTAACTTAACCAACAGTAGCGGTATTCTTTTTACAAAGCAAGAATGACAATGACATGTGACCTGGCTTATGAATACAAGTACAAAACCACCACGTTACAGAAAAATTCTTAAGAAGGGATCTCAAACAAGTGTTCACTTGCATGCTTTTGCGCACATTCTCACCGCACACAGCACACATGTTGTCATGTAAGCGCGCCAAAGGACAATCTCTCTCTCTCTCTGTTTATTGTCTTGGTCTCAGGTAAGGTCCCTTGCTCACACATTGCTTCCAGTATGAACGTTGCCTTGTCTGATGTGGCGGGATGATACTAGAAGAAGAGAACATTGTATGTTTAATGCGCCTTTCAGTCTTCCCTTCTTTTCTCTGTGCCTGAGCAGTGATTTTGGTTGTAATTAGTGGAAAGCCACAAGATAGTTGAGAATGTAGCGAAACCCATTATGTCACCTAGGTAACGGGCATTAGTATAGAGTCACAAAGACATGTTTCAGTGTGCTCTTTCTTTCTGTCTGTCTGTCTCTCTCTCTCTCTCTCTCTCTCTCCCTTCTTTGTTGCATTCCCTTGTACAGTTGTGTGTGTGTTTTTGAAATTTTTTTTTTTCTTTTTTTTCTTTTTTTTTTTTTGGATAGTAGCATGTTGCTGTGTGTACCTCTCATGTGTGTGTGTGTGTGTGTGGGGGGGGGGGGGTGACACCTCTGTGCATTTCATTGTGCATGTTTGTATTTTCATTCTCTTTTTATTTTTGTTTTCATTGTTTTTTTTTTTTTTTTTTTTTTTCCCTTTTATTTTTTTTTATTTTCATATGCATGCTTGGAAACATGCATGTGTGCACATGCACATGTATATTACCTTCTTCCTCTGCCTAATATGTTGTCAGCATGGTGGACAAGAGGTATGTAAAAATGCCAGAGTTTGTTCCTTATGCCAGAGTCAAGTTTGTACCAGTATCTGTCATTGTATCTTCCTTGTGGTTTGAGGTGTTGGCTATTGGCTCATCTCTTGCAAGTATCTGTATGTAAAACTCTGCCATGATACTTTGCTAAGAGTTGGGGTGTTTTTCTTTTTTTTTTTAACCATTATTTTACATGATGAATACTTTCAGGTACATACTGTTTTTTTTTTTCTGTGGTTTTTGTTTTTCAACAATTTGGATCACACTGAAGTAGGAGCTGTTCACGGAGATTGGATATGAATACAGTTCACGGTTCAGTGTGGTGCTTGTGCTTTACATTTCTGATTAAATTTTAAAGGCGGCTTTCTTACAAATCATCATCTTGTCGATTCATTCCATGAGTTAAAAGCGTGCTGCAGCAGACGTCATCCTTATGTTACGTCATTCTGCAAGATGAACCCTGGGGGGTGCTGCAATAAAAACACTGTCATAGTAGTAGTAGTACTTCAGTTTTACGTCTTTTCACATATGTGATATTAGACGAATAAACACTGTCACCACGACAGATCATTACATAAAACTGATGTACCAAGGTATGCTATGACAAACGCCGTTATCAAGTCAGATCATTTGTGGATAAGGTGCATCGGGAGATGCTACAGCAAACTCCAGTATCATGCCACTGCATTCTGTGATAAGATGGCCCCTGTAATGTTGCTACAAATGCCATCATCATGTCAGATTGTTTGGTGATAAGACGGAACAAAGGCAGCGGCAGCAAGCACCATCATTATGCCATGTCACTCTATGTTAAGGGGGACCCATGGGAGCACAGCAGACATGTTGATAATGGCAGATTGTTCCGTGATAAAAATGGACCCGGGTGTGTCGAAACGAACATCATCATCACAATACATCATTTCATTCTTAAGAAGCACATGCTGCAGGAAGCATGATTTTCTTGTCAGATGATTCCATGATGAGACAGACTTACGAGTGCTGCAGCAAAAAATCATCGTCATGTCAGATCATTCCACACATTGAACACACATGCAGCGACAAGCATCATTCTTATCTCTGATCATTAT
>JADBJO010006816.1:110000-115000 GCA_016801955.1 Conus betulinus
TTCACTTCAGACCGCTCCGTGCAAACTGTCAACCCTTTTTGCGTACATTGTTTTGGAAAGGAAGTGTTGAGATTTTGAGAGCACATCTGGCAGGACAGCTGGCTTGGTTTTCTGCTGAGGCTGGGTGTGGTCTGAGGTCGCCTTCCCTGCAGGTGCATGATTTAACACTGTGTGTTTTTTGTTTTTTTTTTTTTTTGGAGGGGGGGGGGGGGTGGGGGGGGGGGGCAGGGTTTGGGGGGGGGGGGGGGGGGGGGGGGGGGGGGGGGTGTTGTTTGTTACTCACTTTCATAGGAATATATTGTGTTGTATATTCCTTTGAACCACACAAAAAAAAAATGAGAACTCTCTGTGTGCAAATCCTTTCAAATCAGCTTTCATAATGCATTCACTGCTAATGCAATATGAAAACAGCATGGCTGACAAACTGGGGAGAAAAAGCGTCAGCTGGTTTGGGGTGACGGGAAAGAAGCAGCGAAAAAGGGAGACAAGTAGATAGACTTTTCATGCTGAACCTGAAATACGAAACGTGTTAATCTAAATCCACATTAATCTCAGTTTTGAAATAAGGTGACTGCAGGCAGGAATTAAAAACAAATTTAGAAGAAAAATTACTATGCAGCCCCAACGAAAGAAAAGAAACAAACAAATTGCAAGACAAACATGACACGTTTCGACCTCTTTGGTCTTCTTCAGGCATGCATGAACATGAAGAATGAACAGACAGTCACTTATTCCTCAAATTGGGCGCATTAATCTCTTTAATCACATCATAAACGTGCACATTCCATGCACATGCGCATATGCAAATATTTGCATGCAGAAAAGAATTTGCTTGTTCGCACATGCTTGCACATGCACATGTACCATTTGACACCAAGTCTCTCATCTCAGATCCACTGCAGCATACAGTTTATGAATATGTGCACCAACAGGATTTTACTTGATTGAGATCCAGGCAAAAAACAAAAAGACCTGAGATGCCGGGGTTGGCAGGCTGTCATTGTTATAAAACTCACTAAGGTCAAATATTAACCTCTACATAAACTATTTTCTGAAACGAAAATCCTATAGACTGTTTTTAAATGTTTGTGTTTCTGAGAATCTAATTGAGAACTTAAGTTAATTTGTGATGCCATTTGTTAGTGAACAAATTGCATGTCTTGTGCCAGCTGATTTTACAGTCACGCTCTGCTCACTGTTATCTACTTCCCGCAACAGTTTTCTTGCCTTTCTTTTTCTTCTGTGAAAAAAAAAATACAGAAAAATTACTTTTGTTGTTTTAGGTCTTGAAAATAATTTGTGTTATTTTAGGTCTTAAAAAAATAATTTGTGTTGTTTAGGTCTTAAAATTATTTTTGTTGTTGTTTTAGGCCTTAAAATGGCTTACTCATCCTCTTCCCACACAAAAAAGTAAATACCATTTTTAACACAGCTTTGCTGGGCACATAACCCACTTCATTGCATACCAACCACCTACCTCCCACCCCCGCTGCTTATCTTCTTCCTTCAGTCTGCAGGCATTGTAAACTGGTTACAAAGAAGCAGGAAATTTCTCCTGTGCACTGCGTAGAGGGTCAGAAAAAGTAATTGATTATGTTAGGCTGTGCAGCGTCTTTGCTTCTGCAAAGGGTTTTTAAAAGGTTACATAAGGTGTTGTAAGCCATCTTCATCATCACATTGGCGGGAAAGGTAATAAGCTGCACACATTTTGAAAGATTTTGTTTTTTGGGTGCAACTATGTGATCCATCATTTCTTTTCGTAGCTGGGGTGGATCATAGAAATTCTAAAACCATCTTGGTTTCGAGTTGCATGTTTGACCAGTGAGGCGTGAGGCGACTGCAAAAAAACGTAGACAAACAAAATCACAAGACAAAATACAAGCGTTTCTTTCGCGAACATCTTAGAGGTCTTTCTTCGGCAAGATACGATTTAAACACTCAGCGAAAACGATAATGAAGAAGGAAGCAATCACTTATCTTCATCCACTTCGGCGCAAGATACGCATTGATTTCATTCGCTTCAGTTCTCTCTGATACAGTGCACCTGTTCCCTGTTTACTTTGCCTTTTTTTTTTAAATCATCAGAAATTATTATAGTGTGTCAACAGGAACAACATTTGTTTTGCTGATATTGAGTTTTCATTTTATCCAAGACTGATCGCAACGTGCATGAAATTAGTTAGTTTTCATTTCAATCTTCACGGGTGTAGTTGGTTTCGTTTCATCTTCACTGTGTATTATATTTGTGAATAGCTGCATATTTGAAAAGCGGCGAGTGGTGGTGGGAGCAATCAACCTGCGAGTCTGTGAATTGGAAAGGGTTTGTATGTAATTATGCCTTCAGGTGTTCAGTGGAATTCTACAATTTTTTTTCCCCACGGGTCTTATATTCTTGCTATTTTACATTTTTTCATGATCATGGAACCGATACAACCTTTATTTCTTAAAGGAATGAAAATGAAATGTAGAATGATAGAAATTCCTTTGGAACTAGTCCAGGACTGATATTACATCACAGTCTCCCTATAGTTATCCAGAGTCCTGATTTTCCTTTTTTGTCTTTTTTTTTATGGTTTTGTTTAAAGAAACAAAAATTTAAACAAAAAAAGACAGCTAAAAAATTCCATAAATGGTTTTAGAACAGCATCCCAGAATCACGACCTCATATGGCTAAAATTTCCCAAATGTATAATGCAGGTTTTAGAAACGGCGTTCAAGACAGCATGCATTCTTCTTGTGCCATTGTTGTACGTGGTTTTCCAGATGGTGTGGTTGGAACTTTTAACAATGATGTGTTGAACGCAAGACTGATCACCCCAAGGAATGGCCAGAAAATCCTTGATTTACTGCTATGAGGTTTGACCTGCGCAGCATTTTTGTTAGACGTAGTGAACTTGTATGTAAGCTCTGCAGTTTCAGAAAAGGCTGTAGGCTCCACTGGTTGTCGGAAATTCCTCTAGGTGCAGCACTTTGTGTGTGTTTTCAATCCAGACGTTTCACACCCACGGGAAATGTCTCCCACTTTCCATCAAGGCTTCTTACGTCTCTTTCTTCCTCTGCCAGTTGTTGCCATCCATTTTACTGCTATGATGTCATTGTCCTCGGTCTGTCTTTGTCTGTCTGTCATCTCTCTCCTCTCGTGCCTGTCTGTCTGGCTGTCGTCTGGTGGTGTACTTGCACTCTTCTGTCTCCTTCTGTCTCTCATATTCATACTGCCTGTCTGTCTGTCTGTTCTGTCTGTCTGTGCTTGCCCCACTGTTTGCCTAGGTGCAGCGCTCTGCCTTCTCTAAAATCATTTCTCGACTCAGGTCCGGTCGCTTGTCGTCTCCATCTCTTCTCTCTCTACTCACATTACTTCCTGCCCTGTACTCTAAATCCTCCTCTCTATCTGTAATCCGCTGTCTGTGGTCTCGCTTGTCTGTCTGTCTTGTCTCCGCTCTGGTTCTGCTCATCTCCTATCATCTCTAGACGATCTCTCTCTCTCTCTCTCTCTCCTCTCTCTCGACTCTCTCTAGAGAGTGCTCTCTCGCCCTTCTCTCACCCAACTCTCCTCTCCTCTCTCATCTTGCTCTCTCATATCTCTCTCTCTCTCCTCTCCTCGCTCGCTCTAGAATATCTCTGATCTCCGCTATGCATAGTCATATCTTCCCTTACCCTCCTCTCTCTCTTCTCATCTCTCAGCTCTCGTCTCTCTGGTGGCTCTATCCTCATCTCCCCTCTCGGGGTCTATACTCTTCTCTCTCTCTCTCCTTCCTCACAACATCTCTCTCTCTCTCTCTCTGCTCTCTCTCTCGTCTATCTCTTCTCATCTCTCTCTCTCTCCTCTTCTCTCCTCTCTCCCCCTCTCTCTTCCTCCTCCGCTCGTCTCCCTCATCTCCCTTCTCTCTAGTTCTCCTCTCTCCCCTCCTCCCTCCGCCTCTCTCTCTCTCTCAATCGTGTGATCCTAAGTCCCTATCCCTCTCTCATGTATTGAATTTTTCCTCCCCGCCCCTTGTAAACTCAGGAATTCCAGGGACCATCCACATCGGAACACTCAGGCACCATCATTTTTGCTCAAACACGCCTCCTACTGTTACATTACGTATAAACGTTCCCCTAGCCTCCCTCTCTCTCTTGTACCAGTCTTTATACATCATTACATGCTGATGCACATGTGTGCACACATATGCAACACCACTTATATACACACAAAAAGAACAAAGATTGTTTTTTTGTTGTTTTAGTGCTTTTGTTCATAGGTTAAGCGCTTTGCCATAGATTTGGCTTTTGAATTCACAACTGAATGCCAAGTTATTAAATGGGAGGTAATTGTAAGTGACTGTTCCTTGACTTTTCAAGCAGTTGCTTCCCATGTGCTATGAAGGGGTTTATTTTCCTCTGGAATGCTTTTTAGAGCTGTTTTTGGAGGGGACCAAGCTGCATTTCTTCGTACTGTCAGTGTTCTGTGACTGATAGTGATGATAACTGGGTTTTGTTTTAAGCAAGAGGACCTGTTTAGTCAGCTCAGTTTGCATAATGTGCCTCCTTCAGTGTGAGCTGTGCAAAAGATTTTTTTTCATTGAAAAGAAAAGGTTTTCTAGTCTTTAGGTCTTTTAATTTAATCTTCTTGGAAGACCTCTGTGGATTCCATTTTGTCAGTAAACATTTTACAGTAGAAAAAAGTTGAACACAATGTGTTGCTGTTAAGTTTGCCTTTTAATGCAGTTGACACCCTCCCTTACTCCCTCGCCCCAAGTCACAGTCTGATGGGACAGGCTTACAAAGTTTGTAAGGGAAATCGGGGTGATCCAGTCATGTTTCGCTGTTTTGAGTAATGCTGTTTTACTTGATGACATAGTCCTGGGATATAATCAAGAAAATAGTTTCATGCTTACAGCCATCTGATTCAGATTGTTTTTCCTCAGACTATCTCAGATTTAGAGCTGAGGCTCTCGTTTCTCCTTTCTATGTTTTTTGTTGTTGTTGTTGTTTTTGTAAATAAAGTCTTGCTTTGTAAATTT
>JADBJO010006816.1:122500-125364 GCA_016801955.1 Conus betulinus
GTGCATGCATATGTATGTGTATGTGTGGATGCATATGTGTGTTTGTGTGTGTGTGTGTGTGTGGTGGTGGTGTGGGTGGAGGGGGGTGTCGTGGGGGGGGGGGGGGGGGGGGTTGTGTGTGGGTGTGTGTTTGTGGTGTGTGGGTGGGTGTTTGTGTGAGTGTGTGTCTGTGTGGTGGTGTGGTGTGTGTTTGAGTGTGTGTGTTTTGTGCATGTGTGTTTGTGTGTATGTGTTTGTATTTGTGTGTGTGTCTGTGTCTGTGTCTGTGTGATTTTCTTGAAGGAGTTAATTTGTGGTGGATTGAATGTCTTTGTTGGTTAGCATTAAAAAATTGTCTGTATACCCTGTCTCTCTCTCTCTGCTGGCCAGGGCCTTTTTCTCTGTCTCTCTCTGTGTCCTGTCTCTGTCTGTCTGTCTGTCTCTCAGTGACTCTCTCTCTCTCTCTCTCTCTCTCTCTCTCTCACACACACACACACACACACACACACACACACACACACACACACACACACACACACACACAACACACATGCCATTTGGAAAGCAGTCCAAAGAGCTGATGCAGAGAAAGAGGACTTGGAGGTAAATGTGATATTCTATTTGCTATTTATGTTTCCTCAGAATTTATTCAGTAAACCATGATTGCAAAATAGAATAGGAATCTTTGACAGAAATTGTGGTTTACTGCATCATTAAATCATTTTTTCATGCAAAATCATAAGAACATTATCATGATAACCAGGAGCTCTTTTATCAGGAAGTTACAAGAAGTTTCTTAAGCTAAAATGACTTTCTGTCAAGCTACGAGTCTGCTCTTCTAGCAATGATGAGAGAGGGGAAAAAATGGAAGTGCTTGAAAAATAAAGATGATGGCAATATCTGTTAATCAATAGATAAAAATCATCCGCAAAATTATTGCAAGGAGGAGTGGCTGGGTGAACTTGGCAATGATGAATCGGTGCACAAAGGTGTGTGCCAGAAGATCAATGACACCATCATATGTGAAAGCCTGCAATGGGAATGACCATTGAAGTAGGAAAAAATGATTGGTATTCAAATGATCCAGTACACATGAAAGCATGTGCTGAGATCATCGACAGTGTTAAGTGTGAGGAAACCATGAGAAGTACAGAAAAAAAAAAAAAAGAAAAAAGAAATTCATTTCATATCAACCAGCTTCGCAAGATAAGAAAATCTGGAAAAGGATTTGGCCTTTCCTATGCTCAGCACTGTTTGTTTACCTTACTCTCTTAGTATGTACGTTATTTAATTGTTTTGAGTTGTCACTGTATTATTATCACATATCAAGAATGCTTTTTTTTTTTTTTTTTTTTTTTAAAAGGGTGTCATAATGATGTTCTTCCTTTGTGAAAATATGGTGTTTTTATTGCTTTTGATATTTGGTAATGATGTGAAATAAATCAGGCAATTTTGTTTGAAGGTTGACCCACAACTACCACCACCACACATATTCTTGACCCCCAAACTCTGTGCTCTCTCTTATCCTCTTCGTTTATTGAGCCATCACTTTGTCATCATTGTATAGAAAAACAAAGGGTAGAAGAAAAAAATGATATATATATATAGACACACACACACACACACACACACACACACACACACACACACACACACACACACACACACACACACACAGAACAATGCACAAAAGAACACAAGTTGGCTCTTCGTTATACCAAATTTTTGGCGAAACAAAGGTGGCTGTAAGTGTTTGAATGGATGTGAATGTGTCTGTGCTTCTGCATTATGGAGTGTTGTATAGTAGTGTTTGGCGGTAGTAATAATCGTAGTAGTGATAGTATTAGCAGTAGTAGTGATAGTATTAGCAGTAATAGTACCAGTAGTAGAGGTGGCAGTAGTAATCCCAGCAGTTGCAGCAAAGGAGCAATAGTAGTAGTAGATGAAGTAATGATAGTGGTGACTGTAAAAGCAGCAGCAGTAGTAGTAGCAGTAGTAGTGGTAATAGTAGTCGTAGTAGTAGTAGTAGAAGTCATAGAGGCTGTAAATGTAATTATAGAAACCCTAATGATGATGACAATGCGTGTGCAACTATGGGTGTCACATAAGCGCGTAGTGACTGCATGCCAAAGAACAACCCACACACACACACACGCACACATGCACACATGCATGCACACACGTACACATGCACGTGCATGCATGCACGCACGCACACACACACACACACACACACACACACACACACACACACACATCCCCAGGATCCACGGTCCCCAGACCCACCACCGCCCAAGTCCAGAACCGCCTTTCATTCAATGGCATTCAGTCCAAGTGGGAAAAGTGTCCTTAACCTGCGCATCCAAAATCTTTCCCTGCAGTAGAGAAGCTTTCACAACTCAGTCTGTGCCAAATGAAAAATATTTCCTCAGTGACCTGGCTGTGAAAGCTTTGTGTTTCCACAAGATGTTGTCTACAAACCACACAATGAAGCATCCAGATCTTCACATTTGAAGCATCCAGATCTGGGGGCGCAGGCAGAGATGAAGGCATTAAAAATATTTGCCAGTGATCTGCAGCATCGTTCTCCGAGAAGGGGGGATTTCAGGAATCGCTTGCTGCAGACGCAGACTTGAATGGAGGACTGGTTGAAGTTCCTGCAGCCAGAGGCGGAGGGGTGGATTGTTCGGGTGATGCGTAAACTATCAGAGATGGTCTGTTGCTGTTTTACTTTCCATATATTCTAGGGTTTGGCTGCAGGGAGTGTTTCTGGCTTTTTCAAGGGCTTTGTGTAAGGAATCAGAGTTGTATCCATGGCTGAAAAATAGGTTTCATTTCTTCCCATCACTGACTGAAAACATCAGTGTTCTGAACAGATGCATCTG
>JADBJO010006817.1:0-5000 GCA_016801955.1 Conus betulinus
TTGATTTTTAGATTGAGGCTTAATGCCTTTAAAACCAAATTCTGTAAACATGTGACTTGTATTTGTGGCCAGCAAATCACTCCGTTCCATCTACTATTTTTGTGCGATAGAATGAAACCCTATTTACCTGCTTGGTTGTTGAACACTGAACCGTCGATGTCAGTCTTTGAAGACATCATCTCTGACGAATCGAACATTTTTGAAGTTGTCAAAGGACTGATCAAGAGCCCAGTTGGACATTTACTTTAACGTCTATATGTTATTTTCTTAATCTTGGTGTTAGTTGCTTATTTAGTGTTTCTTTGAAAGTTTTGGATCCAGTTATGTGGTGTTTTTTACTTTTTTTTTTTTTTTTTTTTTTTTTTTTTTTTTTTTTTTTTTTTTTTTAAATCTAGGCCTAATTGCATTGTACATACCTACGTACGCCCCAAATCGACACCAACCGTTTGCATGCATACACCCAAAAAACACACACACACACACACACACACTCACACACACACATGTATGTATATATATATATATATATATATATAGAGAGAGAGAGAGAGAGAGAGAGAGGGACAGATACATATATATATATATATATATAATATATATATGTGTGTGCGTGCGTGTGCGTGTGTGTGTGTGTGTGTGTGTGTGTGTGTGTGTGTGTGTGTGTGTGTGTGTGTGTGTGTGTGTGTGTGTGTGTGTGTGTGTGTGTGTGTGTGTGTGTGTGAGAGAGAGAGAGAGAGAGAGAGAGAGAGAGAGAGAGAGAGACAGGCAGACAGACAGGCAGACAGACTGACAGACACAGAGACAGAGACAGAAGGAAAAAAAAAAAACATAAATGAGATAACGACAAGGCAATCGCCTTTGCGAGCGCGCGCGCACCTACACACACACACACACACACACACACACACACACACACACACACACACACACACACTCACTCACTCACTCACTCACTCATTCACTCATTCAAGAGAGAGAGAGAGAGAGAGAGAGAGAGAGAGAGAGAGAGGCCTCAACACACAGTGTAGATCAAACAGTAGACACAATGGGTAGGATAGGGAGGAGGGTGAGGAGAGTGGATGGGAGATGGGGAGAGAGAAGGAATTTATTAGGGTGGAGGAGAGATTGTATTTGGGGATGGAATGATCAATTACGAATTAACTTTAACTGTAAAGAATGAAGAAGGAGAGTAAATTTTGCTGCTAGACAGAGAGTATGCAGCCTCTTGGAACATTATTCCTATGATTTGAAAAAAAAAAAAAAAACCTGCTCCTTTATCTTCCGTCTTCTAAACTGACTACCTGCCTGCTTAACCTGCTGATAGGGAACTGAGTAGATCATGGCTGAAGAGTTTCGCCATATTCTGAATGTTGCTGCAAAGACAGTGTGCCCCATTGAACCGATGATACATCAACCAAACCACGCACACGGCGTCTACCACAGTGTCACCACCTCCCCACCACCATCACCAGGATCTCCACCACAACAGTGGCCGGGAAGACGGAGATGTCTGAGACCTGAAGCAGTTGTCTGGCACTGGAATGTCGGGGAGAGGAGGACAAATGGAGCAAACGAACCTTGCCTAATAAGTCCCCTGACTCCCCCGCCATTCTTCATGATGGGTTTCAACCAGTTTAAAATCACAAGAACAGCACGAATGTGCGCGAGCGCACACACACACACACACACACACACACACACACACACACACACACACACACACACACACACCGCGCGCGCGCACGCGCACGCACGCACGCACGCACGCACGCACACACACACACACACACACACACACACACACACACACACACACACACACAAGATGGAAGAAAGGGAAAGTAGTGCATCATTAGTGTCAAAAGCACAGAGCGACGACTGAAACCCTACAGGCCAAGATCTTCTTGCCAAGGTTTTGTGCTGTGACTGTGCTCGTTCTCTGGAGCGATCGGAACCGGTCAGTGTGCAGCCGTTTCCCGGGACTGTTCGCTAATGCAGCTGGACCTTTCGGCCTCTCCTTTACCGGATCCAATTTGTCAAACAATGGTCTGCCACTTGTTGCCCTGGGCATGCTGCTGGAGTCTCTCTCTCTCTCTCTCTCTCTCTCTCTCTCTCTCTCTCTCTCTCTCTCTCTGTGTGTGTGTGTGTGTGTGTGTGTGTGTGTGTGTGTGTGTGTGTGTGAGTGTGTGAGCGTGTGTGTGTGCGCGTGTGTTTGAGTGAACACGAGTGTATATACATTAATTGCATGCATGCATGCACGTGTGCGTTTGTATGCGCGTACGTAAGTCCGTGCATGCGTGCATGTGCTTGCGTGTATGTGTGTGTGTATTTGTGCGTGTATGTGTGTCTGAGAGAGAGAGAGAGAGAGAGAGAGAGAGAGAGAGAGAGAGAGAGAGACAGAGAGAGAGAGAGAGAGAGAGAGAGAGAGAGAGAGAGACAGCGAGAGAGACAGATAGAGAGAGAGTGTGTGTGCTTGCGTTTTCTCTCTCTCTCTCTCTCTCTCTCTCTCTCTCTCTCTCTCTCTCTCTCTCTCTCTCTCTCTCTCTTTTATTTCTTTTTCCGTGCGAGCAAAAATACACACACACACACATGAAATCAAGCAGATCTTAGAGAACGACAAAAAGTCAAGACATTTGCAGGCCCTTGAAACCAATGAACAAAAACCAGACGCCAATAAGCGCTTTGTCCAACGATGTGTCAGTTCCATGAATGACCTCGGAAAAAAAAAGAGAACAGGAAGGGAGGAAAAAGACGGAGGAGAGGACAGGCGAGAGGGAGTGTGCAAAGCACACAAACTAGGTCACTAGGCAAAGCCCGACATCTGACAAGGTCCAACGGATCCTGGATTGGTCCTTTGAGTCAGTTCATGAGTGAAACTGAATTGCTTTTCTGTTAGGGGAGGGAATGCTAGGTACAGACTGAAAAGAAGTTACTTCCCATGAACTTTTCTGTGGAAATAGGACGTGAAAAAAGAAAAATCGAAATGTCAATGTTCACATCAGAAGAAAGTCTGAATATTTCATGTAAGTGTAATGTTTCACAGAATCTTGATCCTCACTGGCTGACAGTTATCATAGCTCGCCACAGTGACTTCTGAACCTTCATTTTCACCCATACATTCTGTATTTGAAAAAGAAAGTCTTTGTGAACAACTCATCCACCCATTCTTTGATCCAAATCTGCACCAACGATCAGCATCAAAACTGAATATGCCAGTACTCGTCCGTCTCTTCACCACATTGTTTTCAACCGTACAGCGTTTTATGAATAACCTACTTGGTGGATGTAAAAAGAAAGAAACTGCACAAAAAAAAAACACCGTAAGATTAAAAGCGTGATTTTTAGTCTTTCTTTTTGTCAAAGAAAGAGAGCTCTGTGGTACAAACACAAGTGGTCGATATACTTCATACGACTGAGGCGACAAAAAAAAAACAGCCAAAACACAAACGATGCTGTCAGGAAAGACGACAGCGCATATACCAACCACCAGCGGACGCTCTGTTCTTCTCGCCATCACAAGACGTTGACATCTTGCCTGGTGTAGGCACATGTGCAACCCTGATTCCCTGTCCAGAACCAACCTACTGAGTATGATGGCGGGTGGACGTCCTGCTGACAGATTAAAGGTCAGGGTGGACAACTCTGATGATTCGACTAACCACAACTCTTCTTGGTCACGAATCATTAGTTTAAAAAAGGGAGATTGACTGCACTGATAAGGCATCAATGACAATGTGGCCCTGTGGCCCATCAAACACCGCAAAAAAAAAAAAAACACATGTTCACGTATTCATGCATAACAAATCCAGTCGAGCAAAGAAACCAGACTTGGCAATAAATGAATAGTGAATGAACACACACACACACACACACACACACACACACATATATATATATGTATGTGTGTGTGTGTGTGTGTGTGTGTGTGTGTGTGTGTGTGTGTGTGTGTTATTTATATGCACACAAATCAATGAAAATAAAAAACCATGCCAGAAACAGGCAGCTTTGTCTCCAAACTTGTTCATCATCAGTGACAGTAGCTAAGCATTGCTGCCCATGATATCAGGTTATAGGGGACAGAGAGAGAGAAGGTCCGTCTCCACAATCAAGACAGATGGAAGGAGTCTGTATTTTCAGGCGTGTAGGGTGTCTGTGAGAAATGAGAGAGAAATCCCTCCATCTCTTTACTTGGTCCCAGCGGCTTACTGGATTTTGCCTTGCGGTGGCACGGAGGGTGTGAATATTCTGATGTAAGATGAAATTAAGCTGGCTGTGTCTGGTTTTCCGTTCTTCTGATATGCCTGTCTATTCCCTTTTTTTCTTCTCACTCCTCTCTGCCCCTTCCTCCTCCTCCTCCTCTCTCTCTCTCTCTCTGCCACACTCTCTCCTCTGTCTCTCTCTCTCTCACTCTCTCTCTCTCTCTCTGCCCTCTCTGCCCCCACCCTCTCTGTCTCTCTCTCTTTCCCACTCGCTCTCTGTCTCTGTCTCACTGTCTGTCTGTCTGTCTGTGTCTGTCTGTCTGTCTGTCTGTCTCTCTCTCTCTCTCTCTCTCTCTCTCTCTCTCTCTCTCTCTCTCTCAGCGTTTCTATCATCCAGCTTCACACCCCATCTCTCCTTAGTGTACAGAACAGCCTCGGTGTTTTATGTGGTGAGGGGGAAGCCACTCTCTCTGAAGACAAAGTGTTGATGCAGAGGGCGCCCTCGTTTATCTCCCATCTTCTCCCTGTGCACTCATTTCTGTGACAGAAGGCTTGACCTCACGGCTGATCACCGAGTAGTCCACCAAAACCCGACTGTCTGTTGTGGCGCAATTTGTCACTCTTCTTGATTCGTCACCACGCGGTACAAACTGGGTGTTGGACTTTGTTGTTCTCACAACCTCCAACTAATTTGAATTATGCCTGTTTGTGTAACTCCCTTTTTAACTTGTACTTTCCTCTAAACTCCACAACTCTTTGGTGAACAAAGTACTTCCTGTCTAGTCAGGTATCCCGACATGC
>JADBJO010006817.1:12500-27500 GCA_016801955.1 Conus betulinus
GTGTGATAGTTCTTAGATATAAATAGTGTTGAGGTGTGGCTCTGGACAAATTATGAAACGAAATGATGTGTATACGCCAGCTATGAGATCTTTAAAACTAGTGTTCAAATCAAACAGCTGTACAACAATCAAATTTAATGCTAAAGTGTGACAGGTTGAGTTGGCGGAGAACAAGTTTTGAGTTTAACGGGTCTAAGATTCTTAAAAAATGTTGAAGTGTGACAGCTCCAAGATCATGAAAAAAAAAAATTTGAGTTGTGGGAGTGTAATATCCTGAAAAATAGTGTTGTAACGAGACTGCCCTAAGATCGTCAAAAACAGTGCTGAAGAGTGACATAAGATGGTCAAAACAATAACGACATGAGACAGGTCTCAGTTGATTATAAAGTATGCTGAAATGTGAGAGTCTTGGGATAGTAAAAGATAATGTTGAAATGTGACATACCTATGACAGGTAAGAAGGAAGAAAATAAGGAAGGTTAAAGTAGGAAAATTTTATAAAAATAAAAAAGTGAAAATACGACAGCTCTAACATGGTCAAAAATTGTTAAATGTGGCAGCTCGAAAACAACTAGAATTAAATTCATGTCAGACAACTCTGAAGAAGTTATCAGAGATGTTTAATTATGATAGTGTTACGATAGTGAAAAGTGATACAGTTACGTTGTATCTCTGAGATAATAGATATAGTGTTTGAAAAGTGCCATCTCTGATATATATTTTTTTTTTAAAAACAAGGCTAACGTTTGGCAGTTCTAAAATAGTGAACAATCATATCCGAGTGTAATAACTTTATGACAGCGACAAAAAAAATAAAGAAGTGCAAAAGCTCTTAAGTTAATAAAAGTAATGCTGAAGTGTGATACCTCTGAGATAGTAGAAAATAATTTTGATGACCGAGAGTTCAAAGATCGTGACAAAATGATATGGAAACGTGACAGCCCAAGGTATTGAAATCTGATGTTGACAGTGCATTAGCTCTGAATAAGAATGTTGCAGTGAGGCAATGTGTGGATTTCGAAATCGCCATAAAATGCTGGAGTTTGACTTTTTTTTTTTAACCGTGAGCCGTCTGTATACAGGGTAAAGTCGTACGAGCAGGGAAAGTAGTACTGCCAGGGCGCGCCTTAGGTTTAGGGTTTGAATCCCCTTTTTAGACTGCCTCATTTTCCACTGTTTATTGTACGATCTCAGGGGTCTTTCTTCCTGTCCTGTCAGTGTGCTGATTCTAGTCCTGACCAGTTCCCGTGACGATGGAGTCTGCTGAAGAAGGAACGTCACCCCACGCACGTCACAAAGGGGCACTCGTCTCTTCCGGAAGTTGTCTTCCGTCGTTGGCATTATGCGTGTTCAGCGCTCTTGTTCCATGCAGACTGCCTTGGCAAGGCGGAATCAGTGACAGGGATTCGTTGTTTTAGCGGGTCTTTGTCATCTCGCTGTTTTCTCTCCATCTTCTCTTTGCTACTATCTTCTTCATTTGCTCTACTCTTTCCTGATATTTTATCTTCCTTTTTCAGAAACTTCTTTGTTGGCATTTGTATGATGGATCTTGAGTTCCACAGACCGAAGTGGGTTATAAAAATGTGGTCAGAAGCGGGAAGAGCCGTTGTTCAATCGTCATACATTCCTTCATTTCCCCCCTTTCCTCTGTTGTGAGTTTATATGAAAATGCATCTCAATCACGCCTCCCCCCCCCCCCCCCCCCCCCCAACGATCCTTGCGGTCAGGGGAATGAGATGAGATGATGATGATGATGATTGTGATGATGATGATGATGAAGATGTAATGAAGGTTTTCTTAAAAATCTGTACCGTCTGAAAATTCCCATTTCCATACCTGTAAACTGACATCCCAGACTGACAGGAAACAGGTGACATTGTAATTCCTTTGGCGTACTCAGTCACCGACGTACGCGCGACGGAACCTAAATGTTTCATTTTCTGAGACTCCAAAACCCCAACTCGCCGATCACGTCCTCTGTTCCTCTGCTGACGGCATTTCATGAATAACACGTATGTTCAGAGGCTGAAAGCAGCCAAGAAAGACATCGCGTGGAATGCTGAATATCTGGTGTTGTTATGTGTCACATAAAAGCAGTGCGGAGCAAAACGACAGTGCTCCAGATTTCAAAGAAATATCTTCAGAAATATGTTTGCATATGCATGCAGCAGTGAATCTGTCAAACGTCCTGAAAAGCCAGCGATAAACTTGTTATCGGGTTTGATTAGACCAAATCAACAAATACTGAGCATTCACATTTCTCTCATCAAATCTAACCAACGTTATGAACTATGTTAGTAGACATAATGGTCTTCATTTTTCATAGACAAAGTGACGCATAATTCTGCAAACCAGTCTTCAAAAGACAGAATGTCAGTGCGTAGCAAATGTATTCTCTTACAGGTTCCGTTTAGATGCCCGGTCATGTAACAATAAACTGTGTCTGTTCATTGCAGACTGCGTGTTGGACGATTTCAGTCTAACGGCAGCTATAATCCAATCAAATCAACCGTTCTTTAAAAAGCCACCCAATCGTTGTCGGTAATCCTTAAATGGGACACGTTAGGACCAGTTGTGACCGTCAGGCCAGCTTTGCCATGGCAACAGCCAACGACCAATCATCAGGCTGCATCTCCTGTCAGACAGTAATGTCCGTCCGTCTGGGGTCAAATCCCTCCCAGTCCGTCCCTGATTTAATGACGGTGTGTCCATCTGATACAGTGGTCTGTGTGCAAGGAAGGCGAGGTTTGAAAGCCTGGATTCCACATGGCTCCGTTTGCTTCCCTCTGCCCTCACACACTTATGTCTCATGTTTATACACTGATCGATCACCATGCTATTTACGGTTGTACAATGGATTTGAAGGAGAGACAGACAGACAGACAGACAGACAGACAGACTGAGACACACAGAGAGCCTGTGTGAGTGAGTATATGGGTGTAAGAGCGCATGCGCTTTGTGTGTGTATGTATGAGCGTCCGTGCGCGCCCGTGTATGTATGTCAGAGAGAGAGAGAGAGAGAGAGAGAGAGAGAGAGAGAGAGAGAGAGAGAGAGAGAGAGAGAGAGAGAGAGAGAGAGAGAGAGAATGTGTGTACATACGCGTGTGCGCGTGCACGTGTATGTGCTCGCGCGCAGCATGCATGTGTGTGCCGTCGGAGAAGAAAATAAACACGAAGCGACGAAAAACATGTCCTAACATCAAACTACCACTGAACTGTTCTGACCGATGAGTTCATCAGAAGCATACCACAGTTTTCCTGCCTCCCCACGAACGAACACAAATGAGATAGACCCAAGAGACATGTCCACAACAATGTCGCTGCCCACTTCAGGTCATTTGATGGGGCTGGCTGGGGTCGGACAACTGACCGTAACAGAACTGATCACTGGACATTAGTTTCGTGTAGCTTCATCGTCAGAATACATTTCTCTGCAAGATACGGGCGAAGGACGGGACGTCTCCAAAGTACGGCGCCGCATAGCTTTTTTTTTCTCTGCCTGTGCATGGTGAGAAGAGCGAGAAAGAGAGTAAGAGAGAGAGAGAGAGAGAGAGAGAGAGGGAGAGAGAGAGGGGGGGGGAGAGAGACTACGGTAGTTGCCTACGGGACGTTTAGAACAAACATTAGATCATCCGTGTATGAAGGTCATCTTATTTACTAAACACACACACACACACACACACACACACACACACACACACACACACACACACACACACACACAAACACAAGAAACGACCACTGACTTGCGCATGTTTTACAAAGAGTAGATCCCCTGATCCTGACGCCGCAACATGATGGGCAGACCGCTGAGCCCTGTGAACAGACCTTGCCAGGACATTACGGAACGAAAATGCTGTGAACCACCAAAGTCCACGAGAAGGAAAAGGAATTCCCAGCCCGCAGGGACAGAGCACATTAGTCTCTTCCTTGCAGACTGGTCAGAGATGGCGAAGGATGTAAGCATCCTAGCAGACAGAGCCTGAAGTCTTTGACGGACACCTGCCTGGCACAATCCAGTCCCCTGGGGCAACACCTGGTCAGAGAGAACTCCATCACGCGTCAGTGTAGGAGAAGGAACACATGGGAAGAAGGAGCAAGGCAGTGTTCACAAGCTGACTGTCTAGCAGAAGGAAATGTGTGATGGGCGACACAGCCTTTATAGGCAGAGCGTCCTGACGAATGGAATCTCTGACTGACGTACCCTGGCAGAGCAAACACATCAACCTCGGGCAGAACCTCTCCTCACGACCATCACAACAAGTCAACCCAATAAACCAATCTGTAAGTCCCAACAAGTCAATCCAATGACCAACCTGTAAGTCCCCAAAAGTCAGTCCAATAACCAGTCTGCAAGTCAATCCAATAACCAATCTGCAAGTCAATCCAATAACCAATCTGAGTCAGTCCAATAACCAATCTGTAAATCAATCCAATAACCAATCTGCAAGTCAATACAGTAACCAATCTGTAAGTCAATCCAATAACCAATCTGCAAGTCAATCAAATAACCAATCTGCAAGTCAATCCAATAACCAATGTGTAAGTAAATCCAATAGCCAATCTGTAAGTCAATCCAATAACCAACCTGTAAGTCCCAACAAGTCAATCCAATAACCAATCTGCAAGTCAATCCAATAACCAGTCTGCAAGTCAATCCAATAACCAATCAGTAAGTCCCAACAAGTCAATCCAATAACCAATCTGCAAGTCAATCCAATAACCAATCTGCAAGTCAGTCCAATAACCACTTTGTAAGTCAATCCAAATCCAATCTGTAGGTCAATCCAATAACCAATCTTTAAGTCCCAAGAAGTCAATCCAATAACCAATCTGTAAGTCAATCCAATAACCAATCTGTAAGTCAATCCAATAACCAATCTGTAGGTCAATCCAATAACCAATCTTTAAGTCCCAAGAAGTCAATCCAATAACCAATCTGTAAGTCAATCCAATAACCAATCTGTAAGTCAATCCAATAACCAATCTGTAAGTCAATCCAATAACCAATCTGTAAGTCAATCCAATAACCAATCTGTAAGTCCCAACAGTCAATTCAACAACCAATCTGTAAGTCCCAACAAGTCAATCCAACAACCAATCTGTAAGTCAATCCAATAACCAATCTGTAAGTCCCAACAAGTCAATCCAACAACCAATCTGTAAGTCCCAACAAGTCAATTCAACAACCAATTTGTAAGTCCCAACAAGTCAATCCAAACCAATCTGTAAGTCAATCCAACAACCAATCTGTACGTCCATGAAGTACCCAGCCCATCTGACTCGGACAAATGGCGCACAGAGAACAGATCAGGGGAATCAGACAGAACAGCCCGAGAAAGGAAGTCCTCCACAAAGGCATTAGAGAAGGGGATTGACTCGGGCGGAAGATACAGCTGATAGCGTCACTCCTTCCCCATCGACTTTCAAGATGTCCCTCACCCTTCCAGCCCTTCCCCCCGCCCTCCTCTGCCCCCTGCCTGTCTTTCTCAGCCCCTTCATCCCCCCCCCCCCCAAACACACACACTATCACTATACTCCCATCACACCACCAGACGTTAAATCCCCCATCCTTCCCTCCGACACACTATACACTACTCCCAGTTCCGTTCCTTTCTTTCACATTTCCAGTCATCCTTCCCGCTGCTCCCTCAATTTCCTCCCCTGTTTCTCTTGTCTGAGGGGCGGGGAAGGTTGTAGGAGAGTGTGGCACAATGCTCAGATGTGTGACAGACACTCCGGTGTGAAGAAGTCAACCCGACCCAACAGCTCAAGATGTGGTGCCTGGCATCTGGACGACAAGCTCACCACCATTCCTACTCCTATCATTCACACCAGTACAACAGCATCAGTAGGTAAAATCATCTCCCTAACCCTGACCCTCAGCCCCAGTCAATCTAAGATCTTTGTTTTGAAACCTTTTTACTAAAGCTTCAAAGCAATGACTGAGGGCGGAAAATGAATTAAAAATGTGAAAAGAGGGGGGTTCGTTACCGTCAAGGACACAGACAAACAAAAGTACAGGACTAGACACTATGCATTTCGACCTCTGAAATTTGGAGACGAACCGGAGAAGTGCAGCTAAGTGGCCACATGTTCTTCTTGTCACTGTCCTAAATGTTATTTTGTTTTCGCCTGAAGAAGACCCAAGAGGTCGAGATGCATTGTGTCTAGTCCTGTACGTTTGTTTGTCTGTGTCCTTGGCGGTAATTTACCCCCTTTTTACTAAGATATGTTTTTAATAGGAGTCGTCAATACCAGTCACATGCTTTGGGCGGGGGGAGGGGGGGGGGGGTCGTTTTGGCCGTAGACCGTCTTCGGAACTTCAACATTTTGGTTGTAGACTGTTTAAGGGACTGGTCAGTCCTCAAGACGTTCTACGACCAAAACGTTGACGATTTCTGTACTTTTACTGCTGTTGTTGTAGTTGTTATTGCTGTTGTTGTTGATGTTGTTGTTGTGTCTATTGCAGATCTTCAGAATATCCTCAAACATAGTTTTCATTTCAAATAGTGACGTGTTTATGTGCACACATGATAAACGGAAATCCCCTGTATGTAGTTAAGCGGTTTTACAAGGATGAACTTGCAGCGAAGAAAAATGGCCATCAGACAGTCTTATGTACAGCCAGATAAATGTTGTCTGGATTCGAAAAGCAGCTGTACGAACGTCGTTTCGATAAGAATTATACAGCTATATAAAGTGTCTTTTCTTGTAAAGAGCTATGTAAAAATTGTTTTGATGGGAAACACAGTTATATATATAATTGTTGTTGTTATTGTTCTTATAATTGTTGTTTGGATTGCAGAGGCAGTTTTTGTCTATCTGTCTGTCTGTCTGTCTGTCTGTCTATCTATGTGTTAAAACGAGTCATGTATTCCACTTGTTCATCCACCCAGGACTTCATTAGACGAGCTTTCGCCTTCTGGGTTGATAGCTGAACACAGAAGACATAATAAAAATATATGAAACACACACACACACACACACACACACACACACACACACACGCACACACACACACACACACACACACACACACACACACACACACACACACACACACACACACACACATGCGCGCTCACACACATATACACACCCCCCCCCATACACACACACACACACATACTCACACGACGAATGCGCAAGCGCGCGGGACCATACACAAACACACGCACACACACACACGCGCGCGCGCATGCAACGCTAACGGTGGTATGGGATGGGAATGGAAAGGTGAGATAGGGTGAGTAAGGGGGGGGGGGGGGGGAGGGAGGGAGAGTGGCTGAGGCCTGCTATGTGAAGGAGCTTCTGGTTTTATACCTCCGCTACTATGTCCTTTCACCTCAGTGCATCTATCGTTCTTTTACTATGAGTCAATATTTGCCATTTCGTCTTCTTCTCTTTTCGTCCTTCTCTCCACCAACTTTTGGCTTTCTTCGACAGCAGAAGAATCCAACATTGCCGCCACCACACCACCAAGCGCACATGCTCCAAACAAACGGCTGACAGACAGAAAGAAACAAAGCCCCTGCTGATATGCAACTAAATACATGCAACACTCGCAAAAGAAGATCCTGTTGAGTGAAAAATGCTAAAAAGCGCGGACTGATTGTGGACTGATTAGAAATGAAAGGATATGAAGAGCGAAAGAAATAAGGAGGAGAATGTATGTTAATGTCAAAAGAAAGAATAAAACTACCTTGGAAAAAAAAAAAAAAACAAACAGGATACAAACTTATGACAGGACGATGAAAACCTATGCCACTTGATCCGACACATCCTTTTCAACAAGTTAGGTTAGAAGAAAAGCATGACAAACTGATCCTCCAAGCCACACAGAACATTCCACACACACCCCCATCCCCCCCCCCCCCCCCCCCCCCCCATCCCCATCCCCAGTCGCCAACAGCAGTCTGGGAGGTGAGGCAGCTGTCTGGTCCTGGGAAAGCGAACAAGGGAGGTGGATGGAGGAAACGAACCTTGCTGAGTGGTCCCCCGAGTGCCCGCCATTCTTCTTGATGGCCTCATGTGACCCTGGTTCCAATCCTTTTCACAGCACTGACACCGTGACACTGTGACAACCTACATTGACGATGCTACTGTAATGGAGTGTGGAAGGAGGGCGGGTGTGTGTGTGTGGGGGGGGGGGGGGGGGGGGGGAGGGATGGGAGTAGGGAGAGTGGGGGACAAGAGAGAGGGGAATAGCAGACAGCTTTGCCGAGATTCATGTTATCATGGCTGTATTTCAAAAGGTTCTTGTTAGATGAAATGTTAAAGAAACAGGATGAAAAAAGGAAGGCGAGAAGGAAGAGAAACAGGGAGAGAGAAAGAAAGAAGAACATACAGAAACGATGCCTACTCCCCTGAAAAATGGAAGTTGTAAAAAGACAGGTGTCAATGACAGCATTACTTTGGGAAAAAAGGGATGGCAAGAACCTTGAAAGCTGCTGAAACCACACAGATGAGCCCAGCAGCACACTGCGTATGATGAGCAGCTGTCTGGTGGAGAAGGACAGCCATAGTGTGCTGTGTGGGACCACACCTCCAGACAACGTTGTCATCAACCACAGCCCGGCTGGACCATCGGAATCTGAGTCACTTTGAAGGACGAAAAAGCTTCGATCTGATTCATTTAGACTACCAATGTTAGGTAGGCATTCAAGGTCCGACCAGCGCATTGAGCTCATGCGTTGGTCAGACACTTGCTAAGTCGTAGCCACGAGACCCTCTTCCTCAATTCTCTCATCTTAGTTTGTTAATTCAATTATCCATCAGCTTAAAATCATGCGCAGCGTGGTCTCAAAACTTAGCTGATGTGGTGTAGCGTATATGGACTAGTAGTCCGCACGCAGTGACGCCTCATTGATGAAACCGATACTGAAATTTAGTACACCACACCAGCTTCCAAAACAGAGGGCGAATAGGAAAGACAGAAAAATAACGGTGAGAAACAACATAGAAAAGAAAGGAAATACAAACGATGGCTAACAGAAATGATGCCTGTCTACTCACAACCTGAGGGATAGAAAAACAAAATTGTGCGCCATCACCAATCATTGAAAAAGGCACTGCAACCTCCTCAAGGAACTGCCGATGCCATCCGGACTACAACCACTCGTATCCCAAAATAAAGGGTTATGACGACCTGTCCGCTGCAGATGCAAGAAAATCGGTGTGTTGTGTGCAAAACAATCTCATAGAGACGTTGCCATTCATCAGAGATATGACAGCTCTGGCTTTCAACATCAGAGACACCCTGGAGTACAACAGCTCTAACTCGGTTTATTCAGTCGATCGCACCTACTGCAAGGACTTGAAATACAAAGGGATCGAACCACATGTTGTCCTGGGCGGTCCATGGTCTGTGGACGAAATCAGGACCAAGTCGTCCAACCACAAAATCCACCACAACAGCCGACCGAACGAAAATGGCGGAGTCGGGAGAGAAGTGGTGAGACGTTGGTGGCCAAACATCTTCGAAGCGCGGGACCAAAGTGAGGATGACCTCTGAGTCACTGCTCCAGAAACTACTGAAGCCCATTGATGCAGACACGACAGTTGTGAAGGGCGCTGAAGGCGTGGGACGTGTTACCATGAACGTTAGAACGCCCGGGAACGTTAGCGATTCTTTTCTTTTGGTTCATCTCCAAACATCTCAGACTGAAGACTTCGCACCAACTCCGACCACATCCTCAACTTCTCTGTCCTATTGAATAACATGTCCATTTGCATCTCCTCTCTTCCCACGTGATTGACTTGCTGACTGCCTCACTGAATGGAAGAATGGCTGAATCCGTACTTAAGATTTCCACCGAATGTAGAGTTTTGCTTCCAAAAAAGAACAACAACAAACAAAGCCCTGTGAAAACCGATGATGTACTAATCAAACCACAAACACATCCGGCGCTCTATCACCACTTCACACTCACCACTATCACCCTCTCCAGTGTCCGCAGGTACTGAAGATGCCTGACACTGGAAGCAGTTGTCTGGTACCGGAGAGCCGGAGGTAGGGCGGCGAATAGAGCCAACGGACCCTGCCTAATGGGCCTTGGCCTGAGCCCCGCCGTTCTTCTTGAACGGCTCGTATGGCCCAGGTTCAAATCCCCGTGATCGCAATGAACCCTTGAAGATTGATTCAAATAACGCCGACCTCGCTACAGAACTGGAGTACGGATAGAGGTGGGAAAGGAAGGAGAGGTAAAGTCGGTGAACAAAGAGATGGAAGGTGTTGTGGACGGGGGTTTTAGACCTCGCATGATTCTCTTGCTGGTGATGGTGGAATGGTGGCGCGCGGTGTGTGTGTGTGTGTGTGTGTGTGTGTGTGTGTGTGTGTGTGTGTGTGTGTGTGTGTGTGTGTGTGTGTGTGTGTGTGTGTGTGTGTGTGTGTGTGTGTTTGACTATGTGTGTGTGTTTGAGTATGCGTTTGAGTATGCGTGTGTTTGAGTACGTATGTGTTTGAGTATGTGTGTGTTTGCTTTGTTAGGTGAGCCTTTAAACAAGGGTTGAGGAGTGTGCGGCGGGAATAGAAGGCAGACAGACAGAAAGAAAGAAAGTAAAAAGAAAAAGTAAAGTTAAAAGAACCGATCAACTAACAAAGAAACTGAATTAAGCAATGATAAATACAACTGACAGAAAGAAAGGGCCGAATAGAAGAAAAGATGAAGAAAGAAAGACAATAAAAAAAATAGAACTGAATAAACAAAAAAAACAAAAACCCCAAAAGAGTGAAAGGCGTGAAGACAGAAAACAAGAAAGAAAAACATGAAGAGAAAAACAAAAGAAGACAGACAGCGGAAAGAACTCAATTAACAACAGAAAAGTGAAGGGCAACAGAAAGAAAAAAAAAGAACTGAATAGATAAAATAACAGAGAGAGACGGTAGAAATAAAGACAGAACTGAGGAAAATGACAGGGTAAAATATAACTAAATGACCCGAATAAAGAAACGAAGAACTAAATAAAGATATCAACAAGAAAGATGTGAATGAAGAAAGGAGCAAAGAGAAAACATTAAAGAAAGAAATGAGGACAGATAGAAAGAACTGAATAAAGAGAAAGAAAAAGAAAGAAGTCAAAAGAGAGAAATTAGCAAAGAAAGAAAAGCGAGTCAGGCTGCAAAACAAAACAAAATAGAAATAAAAAAAAAACAAAACAAAACAAACAAACAAAAAACCCCTAAATTCAGAAAATTAGGAAGAACGCGAATGCCTTCAATAAACACAGCATACAATCCTCAACAGCCGAAGGACATAAGTGCAGTAACGTTGCCTCTTCACAAAGACGGTAGGTGTGCAACAACTTCAGGGAGGTATTGACGCTGTCCAAACCCACATCAAGAAACAAGGGAAGCAGCACTTGCCCGCTACAGAAGCAGGGCAAACAACAGATTATTTGTCAGTACAAAAATCCTCAGAAGACGTTGACGGTCGCCAGTGTCAGGAGAGGCCAGACCTTCAACATCAGGGACACTTGGAATGCAACACTACCCCCCACCCCCTCCGGGTGTCAGTTGCAAAGACGTGTCACACATGGAGGGGACGAAGCGGACGTCTCCACACAGTTCCATGGTCACTGGGCGATTGTCCGAACCATGATGTCCAACCACCACGTCCACCACAACCCCTTGACTAATAACGATGGACAACGTCCACCACAAGCATTAGACTAACAACGATGGACAACGTCCACCACAACCATTACACGTTGGGCAACGCCCATCACAACCATTAGACTAACATCGATGGACAACGTCCACCACGACCATTACACGTTGGGCAAAGCCCAACACAACCATTAGACTAACAACGATGGATCACATTCACCACAACCATTTAGACGTTGGGCAACGTCCACCATAAGCATTAGACGTTGGGCAACGTCCACCATAACCATTAGACGTTGGGCAACGTCCACCACAACCATTAGACTAACAAAGATGGACGACATCCACCACAACCATTTGACTAACAAAGATGGCGGGTCCGGGGATGAACGGCGAGACACTGGTAGACATGGTGAAGAAGACATTCAATTCACTACCACAGACCTAATAACAACATGTACAAGTCACTTCATCAAATCATAAGCTGCGTTTAAGAAAGCAGTTTCTTTTTAAAATACGTAATTCATCAGTACAACATAAATAACCCCATCACAGCCACATACATTTCTGCCCCTCCATCAAAAGGCATGCACACTGGTAAAACTCACTCACATTCACCACTTATTGGCACATTTTATTAATTTTGCATGTATGTGTTTAGGCTGTCATTTTACTACGTTTTTGAACTGGTTATCTGACAAAATGTTGATGCCCCCACTTTTATCCGAGTTTATTAGATATTTTGCTATGTGTGTGATCTATTTTTATACTAATCTTAAATAAATGTCAGCAAACCGCCCAGAGAAACGTGGATAAACGAGTTACAAGACAAAAACACAACGCGTTTCGACCTCTTAGGTCTTCATCAACTGAAACAAAAACGAAAAAAATAACGAAAATGCACTTAGCTTTGATCGCCGACAGCCTCGTTCTCATTCAACGCCTTCTTCCTTGCGCTGAACTCAGAAGCAATCTGAAGCGACCAAAGCTAAGTGCATTTTCGTTATTTTTTTTTTTTTTTTTTTTGTTTCACCTGATGAAGACCTAAGAGGTCGAAACGCGTTGTGTTTTGTCTTGTGACTCGTTTGTCTACGTTTCTCTGGGCGGTTCGCCGACATTTATTTAAGATTCGTTTAGATTTCCGCCTGTAGTCGTTTCACTTTGCAACTAGATCTATTTTTATACTGTTTCACGTTTTGCTGGCCTTTCTTCATTTTACTGACTCTCGATTATGTTTTTAGTTTTCACAATACAGTGAGTGTATGATCTTTGTTTATGTAATGTCCTAGTAATCGTACTGTATTCTATTCTTTATGCTGATCGATGAGCATGTGGATGATAAAGATGATGCTACGGATTTCCATTTCGGTCTGAGACTGCATGACAGGGCTGTACTCTACGCTTCCTTTCATAATATATTCCGGCGTCAACCAGGCCCGAAAGATACAGACACCTGCGGTGTTGTCAGGAAATTGAGCAGCATTTTCAGAAACGCATCCAATAAGTGGGACGAATCTTGACTGTGTGGTCCCAGTCTTCCCAACCTAGTCTGCAGCAAACTCAACTCTGAGTAGGAGCCGGTCGGGGCAGAAAATCCTACATGACTGATGGGAATCGAACTTGCGACCTCCCAGCCGGTAGTCCGCGACGCTAACCACTTCGCCACGACGGCTGGTCTATTCCACTTTTTTCTTGTCTTCTTGCTGTTGTGAAGCACGTCCAGCCTGGTGGCAAAGTGGAGTACCATGCTGTATAAATCTCTATGTGTCACTTTGCGCTGCGTGAGTATCTCTATTACAGTTATTTTACCTTGACCATGTTTCTACATTGTAGTCATTTTCGCAGTACAAGTCTATGTTATTGTCAGCTTACGCTGTATAAGTCTCTACATTATTGTCATTTTCTGATTCCGGCCAAAAGGACAGTACAAGTAATGCGTCCAAGATGGATTGAATAGGTGGGGCTGCATTGTGCTCTAGTGGTCCTCCCTCTCAATGTCAAAATAATTCTTGTAAACACGTCAAAGTGAATGCATACACTCACAACTTTGGCTTCTTTCTTTAAAAAAAAAAGTGCTTTGTTCGCTTCTCTCCCTCTGTCTGCTTACTGAAGAACTGATTGAATGGGTGACTGACTAACTGACTGACTGAATGAGTGAACGAACGAACAAAGAGTAGATAGATGGATAATGGTCAACTAAATGAATGAACGACTGAATGAGTCGTGGCTGAAATTGTGTCGGTGTTCACTACGTTGTATATATTGCTCAAAAACTATGGAAAAAAGACTTCATGAGTGAAACCTGTAACTGTAACTTTTACGGAATACAATTTCATGACTGTCCGGACTAAGTAAAAGAACTAGTCTACTAATGTCATCAGCACAAAAACAAGTCCACGATTCTCTCTCTCTCTCTCTCTCTCTCTCTCTCTCTCTCTTCTCTCTCTCTCTCCATCCCTCTCCCTCTCTCTCTCTCTCTCTCTCTCTTTCACACACACACACACACACACACACACACACACACACGCACGACAGACACACAGACACAGACAGACAGACAGACAGACAGACACACACACACACACACACACACACACATACATACACACACACACACACACACGCGCGCGCACAACTCACACACTTCTAAATCCCGAAAAATTGCCAGAACAAACCAGTCTCGCCACTACCACACACACATACGCACACACACGCGCGCACGCACAACTCACACACTTCTAAATCCCGAAAAACTGCCAGAACAAAACCAGTCTCGCCACTACCACCACCATCACCACTGCCACCATCACTACTACCACCATCACAACCACCACCATCGCCGCCGTAACAAGAGCCGATGGCACTGAAAATGTCTGGGACCTGAAGCAGTTGTCTGGCGCCGGAAAGCCGGGAACAGGGGGGGTGAATGAAGCCAACAAACCTTGCCTAATGGGCCCCGGAGTCCCCGCCCTTCTTCTTGATGGGCTTGTGGGCACGGGTTCCAATCCCTGTCACAGCACTGAACATGAGAACACGGCAACCACGTGGCTGCTGTAGCGGGTTGGGAAGTGGGAGGGGGGAAGGAAGACAGGGGGGGAGAGAGTAGAAGGAGAAAGGAGGCGAAGAGGACAGGAGGAGGAGGGGGAGGGTGAATCTTCCAGACGACATTTCCATGGTTGATAGGATTCAAGATGCGTTTTAAAGAGAAAAAAAAAGAAGTATTGATCTTGCAAGCTGAAATTAAAAAAAAAAAAAAAAGGTAATTGTGAAAGTTGAAGCTGGAGAAAGTGTGAGACGAAGATCAGCTAACGGAATCGATGAGAGGTTTTTTGAATGTGTGTGTGTGTGTGTGTGTGTGTGAGAGAGAGAGAGAGAGAGAGAGAGAGAGA
>JADBJO010006817.1:40000-42500 GCA_016801955.1 Conus betulinus
GAAAGGAGTAACATCCAAGAAATGTCTGTTGAAATGTAACTATTGTTACAATATTGATTTGTGCTAAAGATTTCGTGCATGAAAGCTATAAGCACGATGAATTGAGCAGGAGTTAAATGATCTAGAGAAACATGCATATAGAAAAAAGTGATTGTTAAAAAAAAAAATAGGAGAGAGAAAGGAAAGAAAAAGTAGGGTGTATTTATCTATTCAAAAGTTATCAGTTTTACGTATACTTTATTTCTACTGGCCAGTTTGCGACGTTGGCAAATCTCTCTCACTTTTGATTACTATTAGGCACACTTGATTTGCATGGATTAGGTACAAATATTCTGAAAGATTCATGCCCCCGAACCAACGACACACTGGCAAACGTATTATTATATGGATTTCGTGTTTAAAAAAAATCATCTGATTTAGCGAAGCGAAAGCTATTTCTCCTGCAAATTAGAAGATCGACTAGATCAATTTCAGTTTATCTATTCTATCAACCTACTGAAAAACACTAACTGGAGTGTCTTCATTCTTACCTTTTCCTACAAACAATTTAATCCAGGAAGAGTACTTTGTCTTTGGCGCTAATCATTGTTGTCATGCAGCCCCCTTCAGCGTATCGATGGTCTGCGATACAAGATAAAATGAAAATGAATTTACTGGCATTG
Source organism: Conus betulinus (assembly GCA_016801955.1). Classification (NCBI taxonomy): domain Eukaryota; kingdom Metazoa; phylum Mollusca; class Gastropoda; order Neogastropoda; family Conidae; genus Conus; species Conus betulinus. Next base: position 40,663 of record JADBJO010006817.1, read on the forward strand.
TTTTCCTAGATCTTGAAAAAAGCCTTTGATTTAAATCATCACTGTTTGAAAAATTAGTTCTTTGCAATTCTGTCAATCACGCCGCAATTTATTTATCTCGTGACATCTTTTCTGTTACGAATAAGTCAGTTGTGGTAAATAAGTATACGTCAAGCTTATCTCTGTCAGAATTTGAGTGCTACAAGGATCTACTGAGAGAGCCCCCCCCCCCCCCCGTCCCCACCTTTGTCTATTATTTAAGCGACTTATCCTGTTCTCTTAAAGGTAATTGTAAAACGACTTCAGGTGACACATCTACTCCATCAAGCGATTTAGAAGCTTGTAAACTTGCGAAAAACTACAATATGATATTTAAAAAAAAACTAATGGATTGGGCCAAAGTAAACAATATGTCCAAAAATGCCTTTAAAACCGAGTGCATGTATATCAAGCCCAACGAAAAGACAAAAAAAATGATCTAACAGTTCAAATCATTGTTTATATATGATAATAACATTGAAGATGCTGGATGTCATCATTGAAAAAGAGTTATCTTGGACTGACCACACCGCGTCCCTAGTCAAAAATCTTCCCCCGGAAAATATTTCAAATGTCTGAAATTGAAAATTCGTCGTTGTCCAGTTGCTCATGATATTCTTTTGCACCCTATTCTGTCAATGACTGACCATGCGTCAACCTCATGGAACAGCCGCAGTTACACTTACAACTAATTCACCGTTGAAATGAAGTTTCGCCGAGGACCATAAGCAACCCAAGACTTTAACTTTCCACATTAGACTTTCTTTTTTTTCAACCAGTCGGTAAACATGCAACTGTTATGAATGAAATGTTTGAAAAAGATTGAGGCTCTGTCGAAAACAAAACATCATAGACATCATCTTGTAATATCATTTCCAATTCCAGGAAATAGTCCACACAAATGTACGTTTATATATATATATATATATGCTAGTGGTAGTTTCTGGAACAGCTTATCTACAACGCTTAGAATTTAGAAAAAAAAAATATGAAAAAATATTTAGCAAGCGGCATTCAAAATGCGGAATACAGTTTCAACCACTGATGTTTCTTCCACATAACACATTCTGTCTCTACCTCATGTATATATGTATGTATGTACGTACGTATGTGTATATGTACGTACGTACGTACGTACGTACGTACGTATGTATGTATGTAGTATGTATGTATGTATGTATGTATGTACGTACGTATGTATGTATGTATGTATGTACGTACGTACGTATGTATGTATGTATGTATGTTTTCTATCTATTATTCATTCATTTATCATTTGCTCGTTATGTCTTGATCTATTTCATTTCGTGTGTGTCTGTATGAGCGTTATGTTCTGTCATTGTATGCACAGCTGTGGGTTAACAAGCTACAAGGAGAGCAAAAGTTTGCATATCTGAACATTCTTTCTACAAATTTCATGCTGATATTGTGCCACTACTTTCTTTACACATCTTTTTCTTCTTCTTAACTTCATTTAGGATGGCTTGATGGTGAAAAAAAGGTAAACAGCTTCAGCTTATTCAATGGACTATCACAAAGGAAAGTTTTGACTTGGCAAACGAGTCCACCACACACACACACACACACACACACACACACACACACACACACTCACGCACGCACGCACGCACACTCGTACGCACGCCGCGTGCGCGCGCACACACACCCCCCCCCCCTACGAAATATGTGTGTGTGTGTGTGTGTGTGTGTGTGTGTGTGTGTGTGTGTGTGTGTGTGTGTCCCGTAAGTCTTTCGTAGCTCAAATATTTTTTTATGTGCACAATGATATATTCAGAGTATGTAATCAATATAAAAAGAAC
>JADBJO010006817.1:47500-75000 GCA_016801955.1 Conus betulinus
CTGACCATTGAGGAACGCCGCATTACTGACGACCCCAGGATCAATATCGTACGACCGTATCTAGCGGACTGGAACTTGGTCATCCGGAACGTGGAAGTAGAAGACAGCGGGCAGTACCAGTGCCAGGTCAACACATTCCCCGTCATGTCCACGATTGTTACCCTCACAGTGACAGGTAAACACTCTATGCTAACACTGCTTGTGGAACATATTCACCTTGCACACGGGGTTACGTTGCTTTGTGTGTCCCTGATCTGCATTGGTGACGAAGGTGAAAGGATAGCGTGAAAATACTGACCTGAAGGTCATGGCCTTTAAAATACTGGCTTGAAGGTCATGGCCTTTAAAATATTGACGTGAAGGTCATGGCCTTTAAAATACTGGCCTGAAGGTCATGGCCTTTAAAATAATGTCCTGAAGGCCATGGACTTCAAAACACTGGCCTGAAGGTCATCAGATTTAAAATACTGGCCTGAAGGTCATGGCCTTTAAAATACCGGCCTGAAGGTCATGGCCTTGAAAATACTGGCCTAAAGGTCATGGCCTTCAAAATACTGGCCTAAAGGTCATGACCTTTAAAATACTGGCCTGAAGGTCATGGTCTTTTCAATATTAACCTGAAGGTCATGCCTTTAAAATACTGGCCGAGGGTCATGGCCTTTAAAATACTGGCCGAGGGTCACGGCCTTTGACACACTGGCCTGAAGGCCAAGGCCTTTAAAATACTGACCTGAAGGTCATTGTCTGTAAAATACTGGCCTGAAGGTCATGGCCCTTAAAATACTGGCCTGAAGGTCGTGAAATTTAAAATACGACGGTCATGGCCTTTACAATACTGGCCTGACCTTTAGAATACTGGCTTGAAGGTCATGTGCTTTAAAATACTGGCCAGAAGGTCATGGCCTTTAATTACTTCTCTAAAACGTCAACAGATCTTTTATTTGAAAATCTGTACGTACTCATTTCTCTCCCCTTTTCTGCCCTACATTACTGCGGTACGAAGCTGGTGCTGTGGTTCAGAGCCAAGAGTCTACTACAGGGGCAATGTGGGCAAGACAATCACAGTCGTTACAAGACAGCCAAACGAAGGAAACAAACTAATCACAATACAGGAGCAACACGTTTCGACCCTTTAAAAGCAAGAACAGACAAAACTGTCCCTACCAAATAGAGAAATTTGGTTCGCTGCGCTTGAACCTCCCCCCGCTTTCTTTTTTTGTGTCGCCTGTAGAAGACCTTCAGACCAAAACGCATTGTCTCTGTATCATCCTGCGTTTGCTCCTCCGGGCGTGAAGGTGGGGGTGGGGGTGGGGGTGGGGGGGTGGGGGCTCGGCATTGTTCTTTTCTAGGTTCTATCCGTTTGTAGATCTTCTGTATCGTCCTTTTTTTCGTCCTCCTCATTTCCTGTTTTTTCTGTTTCGTCCCTTTTTTTTTCGTTCCATTCCTTTAACGGTCTTCTGTTGTGTCCTTTCTTCATCCTGTTTGTTTTTTGGATCTTCTATATTGTCCTTTGTTCTATTCATTTATTGATCTTTTGCATTGTCCTTTGTTCTATTCATTTATTTATCTTCTGTATTGTTCTTTCTTCAGTCTGTTCATGTTTGGATCTTCTGTATTTGTTCTTTCTTCATTCTATTCATTTTTGGATCTTCTGTACTGTCCTTTCTTCGTTCTAAATCTTTTTGGGGGGTGGGGGGTGGGTCTTCTGAATTTTTCTTTTCTTCGTACTTTTCATTTTTGGGTCGTCTGTATCGTCTTTCCTTCCATCTATCATTTTGGATCTTCTGTTTTGTCCTTTATACGTACTATTCCTAATTGTCTTCTGTTCTGTCCTTCTTCCATTCATTTGACAGGTCTCTATTTCTTTCCTTATTTGTTAGCTCTTTAGCAGTCTTCTGTATTGTCCTTTCTTAGTTCTATTTGCAGTGTGGTCTTCTGCTTCATCCTTTCTTCCATTGATACGGTTGTCTTCTGAGTTCTCCTTTTTTGTTCCATTCGGCTGATGTTGAAAAACTACATTTATTCTCTTCCTTGAATACCACCAAATCCGTCTACGTGAATAGCAATTCTAGTTATACGTTGAGAAAGAGAGAGAGAGAGAGAGAGAGAGAGAGAGAGAGAGAGAGAGAGAGAGAGAGAGAGAGAGAGAGAGAGAGAGAGAGAGAGAGAGAGAGAGAGAGAGGGGGGAAGGGGGGAGGGAGAGAGAGAGAGAGAGGGGGGGAAGAGAGAGAGAAAGAGAGGGGGGATTGATGCTTGCAGCCCAGCCGAAAGGCCATACCAGGACTGTCACCACGTTGAAGTCGGCTCTCAAGTCGTATTAAAAAAATACATAGGCACAACTAATTAAACCACGTCTTCTAGAAATACACCAGGAATTTCGTTTAAATCTTTCTCCAGTAAAGTCTTAGATCAAATTGAAAACGTTGATCCCTTTCAAAATTCAAGACTCACATCAGGTGGGACATCTCTGAACAAGTTTTTTTTTTAGTCTGCTGTTAAACGTTTATGTCTTACATCATGTATGTCCCAACACTCTGAAAGAACTTTTTTTACTTTGAGTAGCACATGACATGGAATGCACCATGGATCTTCTGCAGAGGACGCCAAACTTTCCGCCCCAAATGAAAATTATCACATTAAAATAACTGATGCTGGCACCCCCTTCTTCTACATAAGCCACCACCAAGGATGTTCCAGACACGTCTCTTGTTGGTGTGTTCTGGGACTTCCTCTACAGCTGGTTCTCGAGTAAGCTTGCAGAATGATATATGTAGCAGAAACTAGGAAACTCCAGATGAACACATAAAAGGAGAAGAAAAAAAAAGAAAAGAAAAAAAGAAACAGAAGAAAAAAGAAGAATATAGCATTGGAGGCTGAAAAGTTCGTGTGTTTGTGTGCTTTTCAGACTCAAGGCCTCGGTTCTTGGAAACAGCCTCAAACGTGACGGCCACTGTGGGGAGACACTGCTGTTCTGCCCTGTGCCATCGATGAGCTTAATCATTACAAGGTTAGATGTCCGTCTCTGTTGCGATCTGTCTTTGTGTATATTTGTTGACACCGGTTTCTTGCCTTCCTCCATCGCTCTGTCATTCTGTCTCTCTATATTCTTGGCATGCAGTTTTTTTTTTTTCAGTGTCCTCCCCCCCCCCCCCCCCCCCCCCCCCCCTTCCACACACACCTCCACACACACCTGGGTATTTTTCTTTTCATCTGGTGTTGGTGGTACCATGCTTTGCTGTCACTGTGTGTGAGAGCGCGCACACACACACACACACACACACACACACACACACACACACACACACACACGTGCGCCCTTGTGCGTTTGCATATATGCGTGTGATTGAGTAAGCTGTAAACATTCAACCCTAGTCTTCATTCAAACTCACGACCGCAAAGTCCAGAGTGGGGGGAGGTGGGCCTTGAGAGCAAAGCGTCAAACCCGATTCCCATTCCAGACAACCATTGGAAGCGATGTTCTCCTCGTAATGTGCAGACTCCCGTCCTCCTGCAGTTTTTCAGACGAGACTTTGAAATCAAGGTCCCGTGTGTGTGAGCTTATGCAATACAAAAAAAACAACAACAAAAAAAAACTTGCGCATCCCGGTAAATTTTATCCCACGTTTTGGAAGGGGGGGGGGGGGGGGGGGGGGGGGGGGGGCATTCCTGCTGGAAGGATGGATGACGCGAAAATGAAATACACGCACACTGGTGACGCGTTTACACATCATCCCGGAAGGCGGAATATGGCCGTCTTAACACCGGAATTCAAAACTTTCGCATATGCACAAATTCAATCAAAGATAACCCTGGCAGTTGTTGCAGAGGAACAAAAGAAAGAAGACAAGAAATGTCCATAGGCAAACTCTCAGTCAAACCATCTGACTGTGGGCTCGACTTGACTCTGTCAAAGTAGATATTTTCTCCACGCACGGACTGTCTTCAGAAAATTGCCTTCAACTTTTATGAGTGTTTTTTGTTTTTTTTTTTTTTTTTTTTTTCAAATAGTTTCAGTGGATAGAGAGAAATGGTTAGTTTCCTGTATAGTAACACTACTTTACATTTTCCAATCACGAACGTAATATCTAGATGCATTTAATGCCCCATCAGAACAAATTACATCATTTTCTCTCGATTTCTGATCCGTTAAAACAATAGCCAATTCGATGTAATGACGAAGCACGGGTGGGGGTGAGCCTCACATTGACACATGTATGAGAAAAAAGCGCACATTAAGAAACAAGTCACAAGAACGTCCCATGCCCCCTGGGGAGCATGTTCTCTGAGCTTTCCTTGTGCAGACGTGTTCGTATAATCTACTGAAGGGATAAACTTATTCAGACTGGCTCAACAACTCAAGAATTATTGTTGTCAGAGGTAGAATCAGGGAAGCGGTATTCTGAATAAATTGCATCAGAACAGGCAGCGCTTATTTCTTCCGAAGTGACTCTGCAGCTGTGCAATGTCTCCTCTGGGGGTTGGCCGATGACGACCGGACCGCGAGTTCTCCTCTTAACGTATTGGTGCTGGGGCTGCGATAGGGTGATTCTGGGTGTAGCTGTGTTATGGGATGCAGGCATGAGTAACCTGGGAGCAATACTACAAAACGGGGCACATGTACTGAGCAAAAAGCCAATCTGTAGGAAATGACAACATAGCCGTCACTCTGTTTTTTTTCCCGAGTTCATCTTCTGCGCTTCCATTCTCTCTCTCTCTCTCTCTCCTCTCTCTCTCTCTCTCTCTCTCTCTCTCTCTCTCTCTCTCTCTCTCTCTCTCCACCTCTCTCTCTCTATCTCGCACACACACACACACACAAATATCTAAGGGCATGAAACCCGAAAATAGATATTACTGCTGGCCCAAAGGCAATAAGTCAAACCCCAAGATACATCTTATCTACAGGGGAATTGACACACCCAACTGACCAGTACATCTGAAATATACATCGTCTTGCACTCCGCGCCACTCACAATGCACAAGCAAAAACTAAGAACCACTGCATGAACAATATGCAAACTTAACTCAACACCCAAAATAATATAAACACGGAAACAACAACATAAAGAAATCCCCATCTCCAAATTCTGCCTTTAACAAAACAGCTGCACTAGCAAATACTGTTTTCCAAGTCAAGCCTTTTACTGACACACCCTCCTTCCAAGATTAACCTCCATGTTTAACAACAGAAGACCCAAGATCAGGAAGGACTGACTGAACTTAATATAGACTTCGACCACTATCTTATTCGCCGTGCCAATCCTATTGTGACATCGACTACACTAAAATAATACTATCTATCACTGCTACCACACCTAGGCTGTTTTCTCAGTCAAGTCTCTCCTGACAGACTACAGATGTCTCCTAACTGTTTACAGGTGTTGTAACTGAATCCCACCGTCTGTGACTGTTGACAGATAAATTGGTTGAATCCCAATGTCATATGTCCGTTGGCAGGTGATGTAACCCAACCTCAATGTCTCCTGTCTGTTAGCAAGTGATGTGATCACATTCTATTGGCCTTAGACAGTTGACATGCTTGAATCTCAATATTCCTGACGGTCGACAAGTGATATTGATGAATCGCACTGTCTGCTGATTGTTAACAAATGATGTAACTAAATCCCAATGTCTCCTGACCGAAGACAGCTGACATGCTGGAATCCAATATTTCTAACTGCAGACTAATGATATAACTAAATGCCAGTGTCTTCCGGCTGTTGTCAGGCAATATGTCTGAATCCTAATGCCTCCTAACCTTTGCGAGGCGACATGACTGAATCCCAATGTCTCACCACTGTTGACAGGTTATGTGACTGAATCCCAGTGTCTCATCACTGCTGACAGGTGAGATGACTGAATCCCAATGTCTCATCACCGTTGACAGGTGAGATGACTGAATCCCAATGCCTCGTCACTGCTGACAGGTGAGATGACTGAATCCTAATGTCTTGTCACTGCTGACAGGTGAGATGACTGAATCCCAATGTCTTGTCACTGCTGACAGGTGAGATGACTGAATCCCAATGTCTTGTCACTGTTGACAGGTGAGATGACTGAATCCTAATGTCTTGTCACTGCTGACAGGTGAGATGACTGAATCCAATGCCTCGTCACTGCTGACAGGTGATACGACTCAATCCCAATGTCTTGTCACTGCCGACAGGTGAGATGACTGAAATCCCAATGTCTCATCACTGCTGACAGGTGATGTGACTGAATCCCAATGTCTCAACTGTGTCAACAGGTGTTGTGGGTAAGTCCAGACAAGGCGGCGCTGACCTTAGAGGACCGACGCGTGGCATTTGACGAAAGGATCAGTGTAGAGCGACCCCTACCTGACTGACTGGAACTTGGTCATCCGGGCCGTGGACTTGCAGGACAGTGGGCAGTACCAGTGCCAGGTCAACACGTCCCCTATCATGATCACATCTGTTATACTCACAGTGACAGGTAAGCTATCAAGCCGATGCTGCCTGCAGTACCCACTGACCTAGCACACATAGAGGGGGGGGGGGGTCGCTTATACTTGCGTCACGTGTACTGGGCGAACGAGTACATGTATTGCAAAAACGCTGGCCGGAGGTTAGGTGTCTTTGATTACTCCTTCACAGGCGCAAGAGACACCGTGTATGAAATCGTGCAGATGATTCACTTCTCTTCTTTTTTTTCTGTTTAAACTTCTGTGGTTCAATTCTGGTTGAATGCTAGGTGACTGCACAGGCAAGGTGAACAACACTCAAAAAAGTACAGACGGTGTTGCTAAATCGACAAATGAGTGGAACAGATTTATTACAATGGAAAAGTAACTCTTTTGACAATAAAAGCCATCCGTAACCAAAACAAATAAACAAACAATTAATTAAATAGATAGATAAAAAAATGAACAGTCGATAAATAAATGTCATTAACAAGAAAACTGAATTAATACAATGAATCATATTCGCCTGACCATCAGTACTGGGTTACACTTTACGGCATGCTAGTCACTATATCGACAACAAAAGACGATGCAAAACTTTCCACCACTAGTTAACATTACAAAAGAACTAAAACGCCATCATCGCGTATGCGGGCTATCCTTCTTAGAGCACTGGCTGTCAAAATCGCTTCTCCAGACGTCTCCATTCTTGGCCTTTCTCTACAGCTGGCTCCGAGATAACTTGGCAGAGGACTGTAGCTGAACGTGAGAAAAAAAGAGAAGAAAGGAATCTGACCACCTACAACAGTAGTGGTGGTTAAACACATTATGTGTTGGTGTGACTTTCAGACCCACAACCTCAGGCTCCACAGACAGGGCCTCGGTTCCAGGAAACAGCCTCAAACGTGACGGCCTCAGTGGGAGACACAGCTGTTCTGCCCTGTGCCATCACTGACCTCAATGATCTCAAGGTTAGGTTCCCGTCTGTACCCCTCTCCAGCTCTCTGCGCTCTCGTTGCGTATGGAAGTTTCTTTTTTATGTTTGCCTCCCATCCCCCCCCCTCCCCCCCCCCCCCCCCCCCCCCCCCCCCCCCCCCCCCCCCCCCCCCCCCCCCCCCCCCCCCCCCTCCCCCGCACCTCGATCAATCTGTAGTTCTGTCCTCCTTTCTCTGTCACACTGTGTACGTCTTTGCCTATCTTCCTCTGCCTATCTTCTTATGTTCTTTCTCTCTTTCTATCCAGCATGTGTGTGCGTGTGTGTGTGTGCGCGCGCGCGCACGCGCTTGCGTACGCTCGTGTGTGTATTGTGTGTGTGTGTGTGTGTGTGTGTGTGTGTGTGTGTGTGTGTGTGTGTGTGTGTACACGATGTGAGTGTGGGTGGGTGGGTGCGTGTGTGTGTGTGTGTGTGTGTGTGTTGTGTGTGTGTGTGTTTGTTCGTACACGATGTGTGTGTCTGTGCGTGTGCGCGCGAGCGTGCGTGCGTGCGTGCGTGCGTGCGTGTGTGTGTGTTGTTTATGTTTTGTACACGGTGTGTGTGTGTGGGTGTGGGTGTGGGGTGTGGGTGTGTGCACGTACGCACGCACGCGCGCATGTGTGTGTGTGTGTGTGTGTGTGTGTGTGTGTGTGTGTGCGTGTGTGTGTTGTGTGTGTGCATGTATGCGCGTGTGCCCGCATACGCGGATATCTGTGTGTGTGTGTGTGTGTGTGTGTGTGTGTGTGTGTGTGTGTGTGTGTGTGTGTGTGTACCTGCTTTCACACAACACGCAGTAGTGGCTCTATCTGTATGGCCCGTCATCGTTATCACTTTAAGCATACTAAGAGAAGTATGCACCAATTCCCTGTCTCTGTCATCTTCAGTCTATGCTTACTCATTAATTGATGGTTGAAAATATGTGCACTCACTGTGTTTATAGTATGCACCAATTCCCTGTCTCTGTCATCTTCAATCTATGCTTACTCATTAATTGATGGTTGAAAATATGTGCACTCACTGTGTTTTTATAGTATACATTTTTTTCAACAGTCGTTCTGGAATAGACACATCTCAATGGTACTTGCATGCTCGTGTCATACCAAAACACGAGCTGCCATCCACTACACTGGCATACAATGGAACTGCAGTTGGTCCCGTTGTTGATAGATGGTACGTGTGGATCTACATTTAGTCCCGTTGTTGACAAACGGTATGGAAGGATCTACAGCTGGTCCCGTTGTTTACAGATGGCACTGGTGGATCTACAGCTGGTCCCGTTGTTGACAGATGGTACGTGTGGATCTACAGCTGGCCTCGTTGTTTGCAGATAGTATGGGTGGATCTACAGGTGGTCCCTTTGTTGACAAGTAGTATGTGTGTGGAGCTACAATTGGTCCCGTTTGTTAACAGGTGGTATGGGTGGATCTACAGCTGGTCCCATTGTTGACAGGTGGTACGTGTGGATCTACAGCTGACCTCGTTGTTTGCAGATAGTATGGGTGGATCTACAGGTGGTTCCTTTGTTGACAAGTAGTATGTGTGGAGCTACAATTGGTCCCGTTTGTTAACAGGTGGTATGGTGGATCTACAGCTGGTCCCGTTGTTGACAGGTGGTACGTGTGGATCTACAGCTGGCCTCGTTGTTTGCAGATAGTATGGGTGGATCTACAGGTGGTCCCTTTTTTGACAAGTAGTATGGATGGAGCTACAATTGGTCCCGTTTGTTAACAGGTCGTATGGGTGGATCTACAGCTGGTCCCGTTGTTGACAGGTGATATGGGTGGATCTACAGTTGGTCCTGTAGTAGAAAGAAACTCGTGGAGAGCGCGGCGGCAGCAGAGAGTCCTCAGAAGAGAAGCCCCCTTCAAGCAAGTGTTTCGGCCCTTATCTCCTGACACTCTAAGGGGGTTGGGCCACACCCGTTTCATGACTCCGGATGTGTCCTCTGCTGCCCCTTTTTTCCCCATCTTGGGACGAGCCTGGCTGGGATTCGAACCCATGACCCTCCGGACATGCTCATTTTCCACTTAATGGCTCGCACTCTAACCACTGAGCCACTGGGGCACCTGATATTTGTTGGGAAATTTAAGCCTTATGAAGTTCACTTTTGTTCCTCCTTGACCAGATCCAGCTTGAACACCTCTCTGCGCTACTGCCATTGCTTTCAGGGCTCTGGGTACTTTCCCTCCCTGCAACTGAGAGCTGTTTCATGAAGCTGTATGCAGATGTTCCTACAAACCCCCTAGCTCCAATTTCTGCAGTAAGGATTTTGACCTGATAGCCTTCTCTCCTCAGGCTGTTTGCCAGATCAGCATACTTTTCAGTCTTGTAGATTTGAGCTGCCTCCATTCTGTTCTCATATGGCACCGTGAGCTCGATCATGATCAGCTCCTTGGTTGACTGAGAGTTGACCACTATGTCAGGTCTCATGCCACTCTTGCTGATGATCTCTGGGTGACTCTTCCATTCTGGAAGGTCTGCAGTGCACTCCTAGTCATCTGTTGTTGACAGGTGGTATGGGTGGATCTACAGCTGGTCCCGTTGTTGACAGGTGGTATGGGGGTGGATCTACAGCTGGTCCCGTTGTTGACAGGTGATATGGTTGGACCCACGCCATAAATTGTTGAGCTTTCTGGACCGCCGCATAACAAACGACAAGCGGATCAGCGTGGAGCGGCCCTACCTGGATGAGTGGAGCTTACACATCCATGACGTGGCGCTGTCAGACAGTGGGCGCTACCAGTGCCAGGTCAACTCGTTACCTCCCATGTCCAAGTTTGTTCTGCTCACCGTCAAAGGTAGGACGTCAAGGTGCTAAAACAGGTACCCTAAGCCTATGCTGCACGTGGTACCCAATGACCTGACACACACTAATAAGAGACGGGGGGGGGGCGGGGGTGTCAATGTTACTGCTTTTTTTGTGTGGCTCTTGTTTGCAATGTGTGATAGTGTGAAGAGGTTTAATCGATCCGTCTGTCTGTCTGTCTCTGAGTATCTGCCTATCCTTTTTGTTTTGGCTTTATTCGTTTGCGAGTCTTCTGTATTGTCTTCTTTTCGTTCCATTCGTCTGGCAGTCTTCTGGATCGTTGTCTCTTCGTTCTATTCATTTGGCGGTCTTTTGTATTGCTCTCTCTTTGCTCCGTTCGTTTGACAGCATTCTGTATGGTTCTTCCTGCATTCTGTTCATTCGGTGCTCTTCTGTGGTGTCCCTTCAGTCTTCCATTCGTTCGGTGATCTTCTGTACTCTCATGATTCATTTCCATTCCTTTGATGGTCATCTGTTTCAGTCTTCGTTCGATCCACTTGTTTGGCAATTTTCTTTCTTGTTCTTTGTTCATTCACGTCGTTCAGCAGTCTTCTGTATTGTCATTTTTAAAAATTCAAATCGTTTGCATATTTGTTCTTCCCTCGGCTTTCATTCTCTTTCTCTAATGTAGCAGTGATGTATCTACCTGGTTACATATTTCCAAACAAGACCAAATTTAATGCTTGTCGATTAAACTAATCACAGCTTTAAAATGTCTTTACTCATTGATGCCGACCACCCTCCCTCTGGTCTAAGCCATTGTCACACTGCAGGGGAGTGGATGTGGTGAGATGCATGTGGATGGTTCACTCACCCCGCGTTCTGATTCAGGCTATCAGACACGAAGAGCCCGATGACAAGTTCGAAACACATTTATTTATGTAAATATGAAATGATTGATGACATGACGATCGGTGGACAATGTGATAATGATAATAGACGATGTTATGACAAAGCTTTCATTCACTGACTCTCGCCAGGCTACTAACAAGATTTCTACATTAATGCGTGTATGCATGCGTGTGCGGGTATTTGTCGAATGATACGTGTCTTGGTTGCGTCCACTTACCCTTGAAACCGGGTTACTCGCCGTCAGTCGTGATCGGCTTGTTAAACCAACGTTCATTCGATTCCAGGAAGCACGTAGATCCACAGATATCTTCGTGTGTGTGTGTGTGTGTGTGTGTGTGTGTGTGTGTGTGTGTGTGTGTGTGTGTGTGTGTGTGTGTATCGCAGTTACTGTTCACCTCAACACTTCACAACATTTCATTGGAAATAAACGGTCTCTTCTTTCTTCACAGCACTTATAGAGAAAAACAGAATCCTCAGCGCGCGGTGACCAGTTCCAATTCTTCAGAATATACTAACACAATCCCATTCTCCTTTTCTCTGTCACACGGAACACCAATTTCTTCACTTTGACGAACATATACAGTTTTTTTTTTCTCGTTAATATGTATAGTCACAAAATTCTTCCCGCAGCATATCAGATCAGTCCTTTCCTTCACGAGCACACGGAGTCGTCAACATCACGTAGAAACGCATAAAAGAACACATGTACACATGGGTGGAGATACTCATTGAAGAACTTGACGACAAGTGTAGAATGTAGCGATGTGCAATAAGCTTAAGACAGGAGATGCGAGGAATATTGAAGGCGATGACGATAATACTAGAATAGATACAGATATGGAACCGATATGGTAAAATAAGATACCGCAACAGAGTCCTTAGCTCATTCTCCAACAATACTCAATAATACACATCCTCTTCATACACGCATTTACAATCACACTATTCCTCTACTGTAGCCTGCATTCGCCCTGAAAACAAAATAATCAGAACCAACGGTAACGAAGACGCAGGTCGGCACTCTGCTCGATTCAGTCATAATCGTCGGACCTGAAACATTCTACAAATGAATACAACACAAACAGACCCTCCTGGCTTCAGCGATCTGCTCCTCTGCGGATGAAAGCATCTGTTAAACCTGCTAGCACCGATCTCTTACCTCAACAGGTATATTAAACAGCCATAGGCTCGGGAACAATCGACTCTGTGCGGTTAACTGTCAAGATGTAATCCAGGCAACTGGGTCCAGCCGCGCGATTGGATATACCACAGCGACGGCCTAACATCACTAAGACAAATGGGTTACTCATGCAATTACTCGATTTCCGAACGACGTCATACTACACCTTGCGTCATTCCACTCATACGTAAACATCCCTCCATCTCTCTCTCTCTCTCTCTCTCTCTCTCTCTCTCTCTCTCTCTCTCTCCGCTGATTGTCCAGTCGTATTGTCCATGACAGCCATCCACCTAGGTTCTCCTGAGACTCTTTCTTGGACTTTCTTAAACGCTGCTTCCAAGCTACGATGACAGAGCACAACATGTAGCAGAAGGGTGGAAAACGTAGATGACAGGGAAAGGACATGGAAGCGGCGGCTGAATGCACATGTTGTGTTGGTGTGGGTTTTCAGAGAAAAGGACTCGGTTCTTGGAAATACCCTCAAACGTGACGGCCACAGTGGGGGACACTGTCGTCGCCATGCCATGTGCCATCAGTGGCCTCAATGCCCACACGGTCAGGTGTCCGTCTGTGCCCCTCGGTTGTTCTCTGTCTTTGAGCGCTCTTCGCGTGTGGTCTCTTTTCTAACTCCCTCCATCCCTCTGTCATGGTGTGTCCCAGTTTTCCGTACCTCAGCTTCAATGTCTTTCATTTCTCTCTCGTTCATTGACGGTGTGTGTTTCCATTTTCATCTGTTGCTGACAGTGTTGTTTGTTTTGCTATTATATATATTATATTATATTATATTATATATATATATATATTATATGCTATTATATACCTTCTCTCTCTCCCTCCCTCCCTGCCTCTCTCTCTCCCTCCCTCCATCCTCTCTCTCTCTCTCTCTCTCTCTCTCTCTCTCTCTCTCTCTCTCTCTCTCTCTCTCTCAGAGAGTGAAAGATCTCTCAGAGCGAGAGAGAAGAAGGCATATATGTGTGTGTGTGTGTGTTGTGTTGTGGTGCGGTGCGGTGCTGTGCGGTGTGTCAGTGTGTGTGTGTGTGTGTGTGTGTGTGTGTGTATGTGTGTGTGTGTGTGTGTGTGTGTGCGCGCGCGTCTCTCTGTCTCTGTCTCTCTCTGACTGTGAATGTGTGTGTGTGTGTGTGTGTATGTGTGTGTGTGTGTGTGTGTGTGTGTGTCTGTGCGCGCGCGCGCGTGAGTGCGTGTGTAAGTGTGTATAAGTGTGCGTCCGTGCACAACTGTGTATAAGTGTGTGTGCTGCGTGCGTGAGCGAGTGCGTGCGTGCGTGCGTGCGTGTGTTTGTGTGTTTTGTTTGTGCGCGTGCGCATAGATGTGTGCCTGCGAACGAATGTGTATCATTCCATTTTAGCACTTACATGGTAATGCCTATGTTGAAGACTGCATGGTCACCATAACACGTATTACCCTCCCAGACAGATAATCTGATTGTGTCCTGCTTGTTGACAAATAATGGGGCAAATGTCAATATCTCCCTTATTGGCAAGTGGAACGATTGATTCTTTCACTGATTATTCTTATCAAGCTTTTTAATCATAGCCTTGGAACATACAGCATACACAACATTTGCATTCACACGTGATGCATATGCCACACACAAAGACGACACATACTTACGTTAGAAAGTGTATGACAATACACATACTTATGTTAGAAAGTGTATGACAATACACATACTTACGTTAGAAAGTGTATGACAATGACAAAGAGCTAAGAAAAACTGGTCGTTTCTTAGCGACCTTTTTTTCTCATGTTTTTTCCTTTTGACACACACGCACGCACGCACGCACGCACGCGCGCGCGCGCGCCTTCCCCATCACTACCCACGTTTCCGCTCTATTTCATCTGATTTAAATTGCTCTACATTCATTTAGTGTTTCAACAGATGAGGTTCTGTTTTTTTTTATAAGGACTTAAAGAAAGAACATTACTCTTGTCTATGTACGTTTTAAAAGCATAATCAAATTCAGTTGAAAAAAACAACAAAAGATGAAGAACTGCAAGAGGTCGATCCCTAATGGAACCTGTGGCGGTCGACAGGTCTATTGGCTAAATCCTCACGGTGACCCGTTGACCCTGGAGGAGGAGGTCAAAGCGGCTGACAACAGGATGAGAGTGGAGAGACCCTTCCTCAAAGACTGGAACCTGGTCATTCAGGACGTGGACCTGTCGGACAGTGGGCAGTACCAGTGCCAGATCGACACATTTCCTGTCATGTCTTTGTCTGTGACCCTCACCGTTACGGGTGAGCTATCAAGATAGACAAGTACTCCGTTGGCCTGGCACGCGTACTGGCAAGAGGATGAGTCCTCTTGCTTTGGCGTGTTAGGCGACGGGGTGTGGCCAAAAATGACTAGCTTGAAAATAAGCGTCTATAAATTACTTCAGCATAGAAGCAAGAGATATTGTATTGAAAATGCATATCTTCCTTACTGCCCCTTTCTGCCTGAGGTACACTGGTACAAAAGTGGTATTGTGGTTGAAAACAGTGACAGCCAGGAGGAATTTAAGGCAAGAGAATGACACTTGTGTTTCTAGACCACCACGTGAGGGGAACAAATAGATCACAACACAAAACACGTACTTCTGCCATCTTTCTGTCTGTCTGTCAATCTGTCTGCCTGTCTGTCTATCTCTCTGTCTCCCCTCTCCGCCTCTTTTTCTCTCTCTGTCTGCCTCTGTCTCTCTCTGTCTCCTCTCTCTGCCTCTCTCTCTCTCTCTCGGTCTCTGTCTCTCTCTCGCTCTCTCTCACGCTCTCTCTCTCCCTCCTCTCTTTTTCTCTCTGTCTCTGTCTGTCTGTCTGTCTGTCTGTCTGTCTCTCTCCTCTGTCTCTCTCTCTCTCTCTCTCTCTCTCTCTCTCTCTCTCTCTCTCTCTCAGAGAGAAAATATCTGGAGCCTAAATATTGTCCAGAACTTTATGTATTTATACTAAGTTTACTGACGGCATGCACTGAACCCGATGTCATGAGCAATTCATTGTGGTTTTTATATAAAAACTTTTACACAGAGAAATAGCTACTTTATAGGAATGTATAATATGATTAAGTAAACTAAGTTCACTGACGACGTGAACTAAACCCGATGTCATGAGCAATTCATCGTTGTTTTAACATAGAACTTTTAGATACAGAGACATAGCTACTTCCTATAGAGTTATATATAGTATGACTGCCGCCCGTTGTTGTAGCGCTTCTTTTTAATGGAATGACGAAGCGTTATACGTTGCACATTTACCCCTTCATGTGGGGGCTCATGCCGATATGAATAAACCATTTATTCATCCTCTCCCTCTGTCTGTCTGTCTGTCTCTCTCTCTTCCTCTCTCTTTCTCTCTCTCCCCTGTGGAAGTGATGTGGACAGTAGTATGTAGATCCGGATCACCGTGACCCATTTCGGACGAACATGTCCGTCAGCTCCATCTTTGTCACCCCGATCGTTTCAAGGTTACTTGACATTCAACCTCCATCTGAGTCACACCACCCGTTCTGGGTCACTTGACATTCAATCTCCATCTGAGTCACCCCACCCGTTCTGGATCACTTGACATTCAACCGCCATCTGAGTCACCGCACCCGTTCTGGATCACTTGACATTCAACCGCCATCTGAGTCACCCCACCGTTTCTGGATCACTTGACATTCAACCTCCATCTGAGTCACCCCACCCGTTCTGGGTCATTTGACATTCAACCGCCATCTGAGTCACCCTCATCCGTTCTGGGTCATTTGACAATTAATCTTGCTCTTGAACGCTCGTTTCATTCAGAGAAATTCGACTTTCCACTTAGGCCCATTTGGGCTTCCTGACCTGCGACCTTGATCTGCGCCACTGTACAGAGACAGACATGGAGAGAACGGAAGGGATGGACAGAGGAAGAGCATCAGACATAGTGAGAGAGGGAGAGGATGGGGAGGGAGAGGGAGGGATGGACGGAAAGGAGAGAGAGCGTGCGAGAGAGTCTGAGCTAGCGAGCGAGAGAGAGAGAGAGAGAGAGAGAGAGAGAGAGAGAGAGAGAGACAGAGACAGAGACAGAGAGACAGAGAGACAGACAGACAGACAGACAGACAGACAGACAGACATACAGAATGAAGGAAATGAAGTGGTAAGCTATAAGAAAGACACAGAAGAAGAGATGATGCATGCGCATTGGTTTTCCGTTAATTTGGGGGGACGATTGACCAAACCAACCATATCATCAAACTGCGGGGAAGACACATACATGAACGTAACGGCTAGTCAACGAACACTTTGATCACGGTGTGTGGAATGATTTCCAGAGGCAGGACAACATGGTTCACAGGGAAGGCCTCGGATGTTTGAAACGGCCTCAAATGCCACCGCCACAGCCGGGGAGACTGCGGTTCTTCCTTGTGCCATTGGCGGCCTCAGCAACTATACTGGCCTCGATTATTACGTGGTAAGATATCTGTCTGTGTGTCTTTCTTCTTCTTTGTCTGTTTAAGCGAGAGCTGAAGTGGGCATAGAGAAGCATAACATTGAAACTGAAACGAAGTTGCAAATTAAACCCGAAGGATGAGGTGGACAGTATCCTTCATTAATCTCACAATCAACACCCGAAGATTAGAACAGAAGCGTATAAAATGAGAGTGGAGAGAAGGAGCAGATGGAGAGGGGTTGGGGAGAGGAGGATGAGCATTCGGGAAACGGCGAGAAAATCACCTAAGAGGGACTGACTGGTAGAGTGTGCCTGGGCTTGCTAGCTCACTAAGGGCAGCTAGCGTAGACACTACCTTCTACCGATCAGCTGGAATGTGACCGCCACAATGAGAAAAACCCACTTCAATGGCATCTCACCGTAGCCACTGAAGGCCAGAATAGTGAGCGAGAACAAAGAGCCGTGAAGAAATAAACCAAGCAAAAGAAAGAGTCCTCGATACACCGGAAATCTTCTGAGTCTGCGCTGGAGGATCCCAGCAAGGATGCAAGACTTCAGCAGGCAACTCAACTGCTCAGATTAATCCGGGCACGAAAATGTATACCATCTGAACCTGAATCTCCCAAGAGTTGCCGCCCCCCTCCTCCCCCCACCCCTGTGCCTGACCAGAACAACAATGAGCGGCAGTGGCAAACAAGTTCAAGGCAAACAATGCCCCATAGTGCAAAAGAAATGCACACAACAAAAATTTCTTATCCTACAAAAAAGTTTGGTATACGACTTGGGGAAAAAGAAAAACATCAACGGATTTCATCAACTTTATGTTGGTTTGCAGTAGTCAGAGAATCAGAGTTCACTGGGGTGACATTCGTAACAAAAGTGGTTTTTTTTTTTTTTTTTGTTTTTTTTTTTGTTTGTTTGTTTTTTTTTTTTTGCTGTCCCAACCTCTGCACCACCTCAGAGGCAGTGCGCCCACGCCGCTCATTCCGACACCCTGTCCATAGCTACAGCCCGGTCGGCCCCGCCGCAGCCCCGCACCGGCAATCCACAGGGAGCAGTCATGTGTCAAGTCGTCATGAGGCAACCCACCGTAGGAGACGCTGCACTGCTGCCGAGTCACTTCGGTGGTGTTCAGTGGCGCCTGTTCTGATCTAACCACCTACTACTGACTGACGACAATAATTGCCTAGTCGCGGAGCCGGCGTGAGTGAGCTCTCCCCTGGGCGCCACCACGTCTGTCCAACGACAGCCCCCATGGACCCGCCGATACAGGTGACCCCGACGGAACCCAACCAAGGCCACAGACGCGGAGAGGACATCGAAACTGAGGTCACCATGAGAGCAGGGCATGAAGGGCCACAGAACTTGAGACATTTTTTTTTTTTAATGCTGATCGATGAGAATGAGGTTGATTAAGATGATGCTACGGATTCCATTTCGGTCTGAGACTACATGACAGGGCTGTACTCTACGCTTCCTTCCATAATATATCCCGGCGTCAACCAGGCCCGAGAGATACGGGCACCTGCAGTGTTGGTCAGGAAATTTGAGCAACACTCTCAGAAACGCATCCATTAAGTGGATGAAACTCGACTGTGTGGTCCCAGTCTTCCCAACTGAGCCCGTAGCAAACTCAACTCTGGGTAGGAGCCGGTCGGGGCAGAAAAACCCACATGACTGATGGGATTCGAACCCACGACCTCCCAGCCGGGAGTCCGCGACGCTAACCACTTCGCCACGGCGGCTGGTCGTAACAAAAGTTAAATGAATACCAAAGGTAGTGAGACGAAAACCCCAAACCTTACGACACTGATGAGTGGAGCAATATGTCGTTTTCTTCAAACCTTTCTCAAGCATTACATCTGGTCAACTGACGACGAGCCCACAACACGAACACTGAAGTTGTGAACTGAAAAGTATTTACGTAATGCACCACCACAGAAAAAAAGTTGTCACTGAAGAACCAATTTCCTGGTGTTCACGTCTCTTTGGCATTTGTCTGTCTGTGTCTCGACCTATCTACTTATCTGTCTTATCTATTTATTTGCTTATCATATGTGTGTGTGTATGCGTGCGCGAGCGCGTGCGCGTGCGCGTTCATGTGTATGGGTGTGTCTGTATGTAGAAAGATACAGAGGAGAAGAGAGAGAGAGAGAGAGAGAGAGAGAGAGAGAGAGAGAGAGAGAGAGAGAGAGAGAGAGAGAGAGAGAGAGATTGAGATTTATAGGCTCTGCTGAAAGGGAGGTTGAGAAAGTAACCTTCTTATATCACCAATGATAAGCGTGTAAAATACATCTGGTGAGCGGTAGACTAGTTAATGATATTTTCATGTGTAGACGCATCAAGGAGATGAGCTTCAATATTCACGGTCTTGGACAACATTTCTACGAAAGACATTGTTCTCCAATGTGTTGTATCTCTGGGCAAATAAATTTGACAGGAATTAGGCATTACTGTTATATAAGGCATTTACTGTCCAAATAATTGACTCAGTGGATTACAATTATTTTTTTTGTCTGTAACAACAATGAAGAAGAAAAGCATCAAAATAATCGAAGTGAATGTTGTTATTAATAATGATATTGACATGCGTGTTTGGGAAGACTGTAGGTTAATGAATGGTCTTTATGAGCAAAACCTCTCATCATTTGGACAAGTCAGTCAGGAGGTCCCATCGTAAACACACGAACTACTTATATTCCATCACCTTAAGAGAGAGAGAGAGAGAGAGAGAGAGAGAGAGAGAGAGAGAGAGAGAGAGAGAGAGAGAGAGAGAGAGAGAGAGAGAGAGAGAGAGAGGGAGGGAGGGAGGGAGAGAGAGTACTCAGAAGAAAAAAAGGATTTCTGCTTTCAGCATTTTCCTAGTGTGAGGACCTGTCATTTTACAGACAGTCTGGCAGACCCCAAGCAGTGGTGTGCTGACTTACCAAGACAGACGCTTCATAGATGACCCACGCGTCAACGTCCAGCCCCAGACCTTTGACCTGTCCATCCGAGATGTGCAGGTGTCCGACAGTGGGCAATACACGTGCGAGATCAACACATCGCCCCCCAAGTTACACACTGTGACGCTCACAGTAACTGAGGGTGAGTACACAGAGCAGGAAGCAAGACTCCTGGTTCCATAAAAACCTGGCTTATAAAGTTGTCCTGTCATTCTGTGTAAGAACTTGTAAGTATACTTTCCCGATGGCCATCCTCTACCTCCGCAAAAATCAACACTGCACATCTCCAACTTGGGTCAAAATCAAACAAGAACGCCACTTACATAGCCAGATTAGGATGCTGAGCCCATGTCTGTATTAATGTCACTTTGTTTTCCCCTCTAATTCACACCTCTCCCTCCCCCCCAAAAAGTTAAATACAGGAAAAACTTGTACGTTTCCATCTTAGACACCGATACATGTACCAAAAATAACACAGCAATGTCTTCTTTTCTGGAAACTGACCCTGTTGAAATATTGTTACTGTTATCAAAGCAGCATTAGGCAGATCGTCAATTTTTCACATCACACATTATTGGGGCAATGCCAGTCAACACTACTGTTGTAGGACATCAGTCAGAGGTTGTAGGACATCAGTCAGAGGTTGTAGGACATCAGTTAGAAGTTGTAGGACATCAGTCAAAGGTTGTAGGAAATCAGTCAGAAGTTGTAGGACATCAGTCAGAGGTTGTGGGACATCATTCAGAGGTTGTAAGACATCATTCAGAGGTTGTAGGACATCGGTCAGAGGTTGTAGGACATTAGTCAGAGGTTAAACATCAGTCAGAGGTTGTGGGACATCATTCAGAGGTTGTAGGACATCAGTCAGTCGTCGAATATTAGTCAGAGGTTGGATATTAGTTACAGGTCAGATATAAGTCAGAGAATGGCTATCAGCCAGAGGTCGGCTGTCAGAAATGGGACATCAGTCAGAGACTGTGTGACATCAGTCAAAGGCTGTGTAGTGTGTGAAGAGTTTGTGCTCATGTGAATCAAGTCAGCGAAGCCACCTGGAAGCAGCATATAAAACAGCTGTAAGTGTTTTCACTGTCACCGACACTAAAAACCTAATAAATTTGTCTCAGTGGTCTGACCAAAGTTTGGCTGAGGTAATAAATGTGTGTGTGGGGGAGGGGGGGGGAGGGAATCTGAAATTGTCGAAGAAAAATGACGTCATAAGTGGACACGACCTGACGCGTAACCTTCGAACAACTGGCCCTACAACGTGCACGCGACGACATAAGGCGGCCTTGCATTGAACCATTACGAGTTGTATGATGCCATCAACAGATATCGTACCACCTCTTCTCAATTCACCACAGTTTTCCATCCGTATCCCCGCTCCCTACCGCCTTCCTCACAGCCATCCCCCATTGATCGCACGTGTGTCATGACTTATCAGGCCCCCAAAATGCCTTAACAGAAAGGACCCGTTTTGAAATGAGAGAATGAGATACCAAAGACAGCGCAATGCTGGCTAACGCTTCTCTACGCCTGCCTATATCCTTCTGGTTTATCAACAGTGTTAAGACTATCATACACAATTAATGCCTCTATGGGTTGAAAAGGAAAACAAGAAGACACTTACCAGGCTCTCCCATGCGTAGTTTCCTCAAGAGCACTCCAGTTATGATAGAGAACAGCTGAAGAACCCAGGACCCGCTCCAAACCCCGAATCCAGGAATCCTATGCCACGAGATGTAACGCACAGGGTCCCACGGAACTGTTTGTCGGGTGTCATTAGACCAGTTCGTCATCAGAATCCAGGATGTTTAAAAACCTAAGATGTAACACACAGACAGACTCCCGAGGAATAGTCCATCAGCCATCAGTAGACCCATCATAATCCGAGTCTGGGGATTCCATGGGATGGGAGGAGGAGACGAACACACACGAACAGCAGCCCCACGCGAACAGCCCAACGGAAGTGTTTTCGGGCCAGTTAATCAGCCATCAGTTCTCTGCTGCCAGCAAGCAGTGATGAGGAAGACGTTCAACAGTCCAATGTTGCTGCTGTTTCACTGTCTCCATCAAGTTGATCAAACCCTTTCTCAGCCGAATGCTCTCGCAGTTGCACCGAACCTTCCTCTCCCAAGATCTGAAACAGTCAACTCCATAGTGTTGTTGTTTGTACATGACGTTCTTTTGAATCATCAGTGGCATGAAAAACCAGAGCCTGACAACGCTCACTAATGGAGCGATTTTAGTTTATTTCAAACCTATTTCAAGCAGTACATCTGGCCAACTAACGAAACTCACGGGACAGAAATTGGAGATTGTGAACTGGAAAGTGTTCACCTCAAAACGAAATAAGCAACACAAGAAAAGAAATGAATGAAAAAAGGGGAGGAGACAGATAGGGAAAAGATCAGAGGGACACAGGGAAAATCGGAAGGGATTGGGACAGAGTTGTGAGTTGTGAAAACGGGGAGAGAAAAAAAAGCGCAGAAAGGAGGATATATGAATAACAAAACGCTGGTAGAGAGAGAGAGAGAGAGAGAGAGAGAGAGAGAGAGAGAGAGAGACAGACAGACAGACAGACAGACAGACAGAGAAAGAGAAACAGAGAGATACAGAGACAGAGCATTCAGAAGGTTCAGGTGGCATCACTTATTTAGGTCACAGATCGGGCTGAACTAAACTCAATATGTTGTACATTCGCTCACCCAAGAGCATGTGATACCTATTCCTACACCCAAACTCAAGTCCACGATATTTTTGCAAGGAAGGTAGGAGAAAAGCTATGGGGTCACACACACACACACACACACACACTCACACACACACACATACGCGCGCGCATACACACACACACACACACACACACACACACACATACACACACACACACACACACAATCTCTCTCTCTCTCTCTCTCCCTGTGTGTGTGTGTGTGTGTGTGTGTGTGTGTGTGTGTGCTGTTGTCAGCATGCAGCCCCTTTCCCCACCAGTCCTTCCTTCCTTCCTCACCAGCGTCCTCATCATTTACCATTACCCCTGAGCAAAGCTGCTTCCGGCCTGTTGCATTACAATGTTTGTATTTGGATCTCTCTCTCTCTCTCTCTCTCTCTCTCTCTCTCTCTCTCTCTCTTTCTCTGTCTCTCTCTCTCTCACACATACACACGTGCGCGCATATACAGAGACAGGCAGATAGACTGACAGACAGACAGACAGACAGACAGACAGAAGTAATCAGAGGATAAGTGACAACATGACATGGGATTGGGATGGGGCTGAAGAGCAAGGATGGGTGATCCTGACAGTGATACATTGTAAGAGAAATATGGAACCTGAAACCACTCGTCCTCACGCCTGACAGTGATACATTGTAACAGAAACATGGAACCTGAAACCACTCGTCTCCACACCTGACAGTGATACATTGTAACAGAAACATGGAACCTGAAACCACTCGTCCTCACGCCTGACAGTGATACATTGTAACAGAAACATGGAACCTGAAACCACTCGTCTCCACACTTGACAGTGATACATTGTAACAGAAACATGGAACCTGAAACCACTCGTCCTCACGCCTGACAGTGATACATTGTAACAGAAACATGGAACCTGAAACCACTCGTCTCCACACCTGACAGTGATACATTGTAACAGAAACATGGAACTGAAACCACTCTCGTCCTCACGCCTGACAGTGATACATTGTAACAGAAACATGGAACCTGAAACCACTCGTCTCCACACCTGACAGTGTGATACATTGTAACAGAAACATGGAACCTGAAACCACTCGTCTCCACACCTGACAGTGATACATTGTAACAGAAAACATGGAACCTGAAACCACTCGTCTCCACACCTGACAGTGATACATTGTAACAGAAACATGGAACCTGAAACCACTCGTCTCCACACCTGACAGTGATACATTGTAACAGAAACATGGAACCTGAAACCACTCGTCTCCACACCTGACAGTGATACATTGTAACAGAAACATGGAACCTGAAACCACTCTCGTCTCCACACCTGACAGTGATACATTGTAACAGAAAACATGAACCTGAAACCACTCGTCTCTCCACACCTGACAGTGATACATTGTAACAGAAACATGGAACTTTAAACCACTCGTCTCCACACCTGACAGTGATACATTGTAACAGAAACATGGAACCTTAAACACCTCATCTCCACACCTGACAGTGATACTTTGTAACAGAAATATGGAACCTTAAACCACTTCTCTTCACATCTGACAGTGATACGTTGTAACAGAAATATAAAACCTGAAGCAATTCATCTCCACACCTGACAGTGATACAATGTAACAGAAATATGGAATCTTAAAGAACTCCTCTCCACACCTGACAGTGATACAGTGTAACAGAAATACGGAACCTTAAAGAACTCATCTCAACACCTGACAGTGATACAATGTAATAGAAACATGGAACTTTAAACAACTCATCTCCACTTGTGGAACTTCACCTCGTCTTCTCAGCATTTTCCAGCCCAGGAAATAGGTTCACATTCAGCTTTTTCAAAACAGTAAATATGTGTCTTGAAAACGGTCACTTGTGTGTAATGATTAGATACAGTGTACAATATCCGTACAGGTGACATGCGACTATGTTACCCAAAGCACAACCAAAAAGAGCTTAATTCAACATTCAAAATGAACTTGCGAGTAAAACCAGTCCCACTGCCCGATTTATAGATCAACAGATTTGAATGCAAAAACACAGCAATAATAACGAAAGAAAGAAAGAAATGTTAAAACAAGCTGATATCTTTTTCAGGTTCTCTCCGTTTAAAACACTCTTCATCTTGAATTGCCTCTGTGGGCTGATCATCACGAAGCAAATGTTTAGCTGATTATGTTCCGCCATTTTTCTTTTTTTTACCATGTGGTGTAAACGTCCACTGACTGGTGCTTTGATGTGTGCTCAACTCATACCGTCAGAAATCGTTCACAGTATGCATGTAACAGACGTGATGGCGTTCCAACACCAACGGTCGCAACCTCAATGAAATCCGAATTCTACACAGGTCCATAGGGTTCTGGTCGGCAGGTGTAGCTTGAAACTGGCAGTCAAAGGTTGAGAGTTCAAAACCCGCCGACCGCTGACATGCCCATCGCCATATTCGTGGTCCATCTTCACGTATTGTCGTTCTGGTGGAGTATGTGCAGTCTCGGACAGACCTACTGACCTTACTCTCCCTGAACGGGATCCTCGTCCGCCATATTTTTGCTGACTGTGTGTCACGCACCAAGATGCACGATAACCCAAAAACACCACGTTCACGAAGAAAGAATTATCTCCCGTTTGACCTCTTGTCCGCCACATCGAACAGAAAGACAAAAATACGGAATGCAGAGGAAAAAATAAGGAAAATTAAATCCAATTTATTGACATTAAGATAGGTAATATTAACTGGAATGGATTGCTTCTAGTGTTGTGAATCTACTAGAAAGACAAAAACAGATTCAGTCTTTCCTTGAATGAGAGGGCTGCAATGCAGAATGCCTTTACGTTTCTATAAAGCTATATGAAATTCTGTTTTGCCTGCAGTGTGTGTGTGTGTGTGTGTGTGTGTGTGTGTACTTTCTTGGGAATCAGGACATTTGAATGTGACAGTTATGAATATGACTAGGGCATAGGGGTGTGGAAAATGTGGTGAGAGTACGGAGAGGACAGAGAGGGAGTTCGGAGCGGAAAGCAAAAATAAGGGGCTTTACAATTTGGAATAACTTCCCCTCTCCCTCCCTCCTCCCCCCACCTCTCCTCTCTCTTTTTTTCTCTCTCTCTCTCTCTGTCACATACACACACACACTCACACGCGCGCGCGCGCACGCTTGTACGCACGCATGCTCGCACACACACATACACACTCCGCATGCACGCACACACACACACACACACACACACACACACACACACACACACACACACACACACACGAAGAATCTTGCGCTTGCTCGCTCTATTTCTCTGTCAACATCAACGTATCTTATTCGATGAATCATTCAATCGAAAGGTTGTCAAGAAAGATGTTTTAACACAGGTCTCTCTCTTCTCTTCTGTCTGTTTATCAGATGGATGGCATACCATTACACAATTCCAATCACGATGTTTCATATGGTATGTTTGCTGATGATACTCTCGCACGTTCTCTATACAAAGGTATCGGCAATATCACGATTTTGTTTCCCACAAACTGGTGTAAAATATTAATGCGCTAGTCTAAAATGTAACCAATTGACAGTGTGCGGTTGTAACCACCAGGTAGGACCATTAGCCAGGTTTCTTGTTATCTGGATTATCCATCCAAAAATGAAAAATCAGTCCTGGCATAAGATACACCCTGAGGCTGAATTGTTGACAACCGAGTCCAGTGGAGACTCATATTACATAGTTGTGCAAATTTATTGCCAAAAACTTTACAGTAAAATAGACACACTTGTGTGTGTGTGTATGTGTGTGCGTGCGTGCGTGCGTGCAAGCGAGCGAGTGTGTGTCTATACGTGCGTACATGCATGTGTGTGTGTGTGTGTGTGTGTGTGTGTGTGTGAGAGAGAGAGAGAGAGAGAGAGAGAGCGCACGTGTGTGTGTGTATGTATGTGTGTGCGCGCGCGCGCGTGTGTGTGTGTGTGTGTCCGCGCGCGCGCGAGAGAGAGAGAGAGTGTGTGTGTGTGTGTGTGTGTGTGTGTGTGCGTGTGTTCATCCTGCTTCTCACAAGAGTATACTATGTTTGTTTCTTTTCTTTTTTGTGTTCACTATTGGGGAGTCTTATGTTCGAAAAACGTCGACAAACGTACAAACAAACAAACAAAAAACACACACAAACAAAAAAAAAAAAACACTCGAAGGGCGGATGCTCCCTCACGCTGGCTCTACGATTGATTAATTAGCCGTTATTCACAGTACATGATGTCCTGCATATGCACTACAGAACACCACCAAAGTGACTCGGCAGCAATGCAATGTCTCCTTTGGTGGGTTGCCTCGCAGGAACGTATGACCCGTCCCCTCTCTGCGGACTATAGATTCTGCTGCTGAGACAGGACGACCGGGCTGTGGTCTGGGATGAGCAGGGAGGAGTAAGTGCCCGTGAGTAAGACCAAAAAGGAAGGCAACAAAAAAGAAAAAAAAGAAAGATAGATAGAAGGGGAAGGGAGGGGGGGGGGGGGGGGGGGGAGGATTCGGTCACCTTTTCAACTGCATCCCGATTCTCTACTGGAATCTGATGACTATGCTTTCAGAACCTGGGCAGGACAAGAACAAGACCCAGATAGATATCCCAGAACATCTCCATGGCACGCGCGGCTACGTCTGTTGCAGCCCGCTTCTGATTGTGTTGGCCATCCTGGTCGGCTGCCTTTGCTGCTTCTGAGGTCACGTCTGTCGAAGGACAATGTTCACACAGACTGATGTGACCCAAAATGTCCCACTCTGTCCTGTATGAAACCTCTCTCTCTCTCCTCCCCCCCCCCCCCCCCCCCCCCCCCCCCTTCCCCTCTCTCTCTCTCTGCCTTTAACACTGCCGCTGTCTTGTAACTGGCCATTATAAAAATAATGGGGACATCTGTGTATCGTGCAATTTTTTTCTTTTAGTAACTGTAGGCTTTACCAGTTTAGCATTTCTCAGAGGCTTATTTGGATGTAAGTGGTGATAATTCGTTATCACGTTCTCGGAATACATCTTCGTTTATCCTAATGTTCTCAGTTTTAGCATGCGAGTTTCTCTTGGCGGCCTTTCCTGGGCAAGAGCTAGATTAGAAAAAACGTTATCATTTCTCTGTTTCAACTGATCATTATCATCATCTTTATCATTATGATTATCATGATCATCATGAACATAATTATCATAATGATCATGATCACGACCTTCTTCTTCTACCACTTCTAC